>KE159425.1:130074-140488 GCA_000411055.1 Leavenworthia alabamica
CAATATTATATTTTTGTAAATGAATTAAAAATATTTTGAATAATATTTTGTATTATAGAATATAAAAATATTTATGAGTTTTACATTTTCATTTGTTATATATATTATATTAGGACAATGTATATATTTGTTTAGTAGCTCAGTTGGTTAGAGTATCCTTTCTATAATGCAGTGACCCTGGTTCGATTTTTTCCAATTGCAATTTTTCTTTATTTCTTAGATTTATCAAAACGACATCGTTTTATCCCAAACAAATTCCGTTAATTCAGAAATAACATCGTCAGAATTTTCCGTTAGTTTAGTTAACGGCATAGTCAACGAAAATTTATTATTTTCTTTAAAGTCAACGATAAACTTGAGGATTAAAATAGCACAACGTAAGTTCAGAGTTTATTCTTCTAAAATTTAAAAGTTCGTTATTTGACATTTTTCCCAATAAAAAAAAGTTTGAATAAACTTAAATTTTAAATAAAATATTTTAATCCATAGATGGATTTATTTAGCCTCTAATAGCGATATAGGTTATATAACAAGCATTGCATTCATCATTTTCTATACCAATGTATATATCAAAAACTGAAATTGATGTTGAGAAAATAAAAAAATTAGATGATAAGAAAAGTAGGTAGAGAAAACAAAATGTACCTCTTCGGATATTTGGATGGTTATCTTATCTTTATTTTAAAAAATTTATGTATCACTTGAAGTATTCGTATACGTAGCCACGTAGGCATGCATAAATTATTATCTTGCAAGTCATACACGTATCAAGAAATAAATATCAATAAACCTAAGGGTCTTTTCTCGAAATATATTAGACCGAAGGTCCACTGCAATCAATACATTTCACTTAATTAAACTTGCGATAGTAAATAAATATTTATGTACAATATACAGATTTAATCAACCTATGTTATAAATAGTCTAACTTTCTAAAACAACGTTTATTCAGACTATTCTTAAATTAAAACTATGAGAATTACATTGGATTCAACAAATTAATCATAATTTGTTTGTTAAGTGTCAAAAATTATAATACTCTGATACAGCATAGATACACAGAACTAGAAGTCTTCATGTACTTAGGTGAATTGACTAAAAATGGAAAATAAATTAGTGGAGGTGGACCATAATGTATTGTGTTTTTGTGAGTGGTAGTGCGCATGTTGCTTCATGTCCAAATGGGGACAGTTTCAGGTATATTCGTATGTATTTTTTAAAAATTAACATATTAAAGTATATAAATATAATAAAATAATTGCTAAATATAATATTCCTAAATTTCAAGAACATAATTATACTAACTTTCTATATATATTTATATGATGCCCAATTGCTTTGCTTGGTTAAATTGCCATGAGACATCCGGTTACAAGGTCCTAGATTGAGACCGATGATGGATTAGTAACTAAAGCAAAGGGTTCAGTGTATAACTCATGAGGTTAAAAAGCAAGAAACAAAAACTACGAACTCACATGAGTCATGACTAAGCATGAAAACAAGAACCATAAACCAAACTCTTTCACAATCAACAGTGTTTTTTTTTCTCCTCTTTCTTTTATTCAAGAAAAACCCAATACACACAGTTTTCACTCTCTGAGTAATCTTAGGCCTTTGACATGTGAACGATAAGGTCAACGACACGAGTACTGTAACCCCACTCGTTATCATACCATGCCACCAACTTCACAAAATTGTCACTCAATGCAATCCCTGCCTTAGCATCAAATATGCTTGACCTGTTGTCACCAACAAAGTCGGTAGATACAACATCATCCTCAGTGTAACCCAAAATTCCCTTCATTTTCCCTTCAGATTCCTCCCTGAAAAGTTATAACCAAAATCATTATAAGTAACAGAAGATCTTCATATAATATGTGATTCTATTGTGTTAATAAACAGTTTCTTACTTAATAGCCTTTTTGATTTCGTCGTATGTTGCAGCTTTCTCAAGTCTAACNGGACCATCAACAGTCTTCTGGGTAGCTGAATCACACAAAACAAAACAAGCCATTATTAATCAAATCTAAGTAAAAAAGAGACAACAGATCTGCAGGAATCAATGTAAGTAGTACCAGTAATGGAATGAACGGTAGTCATGAGTCCCTCGACAATTCCAAACCTGTCGTTGATAACCTGCATTAACAGATAACAAAGTTAGAGGAATGATTCAATGAGACAACAAGAGAAAGAAAAAAAATGTGACCTTGGCAAGTGGAGCAAGGCAGTTAGTGGTGCAACTAGCGTTGGAAACAATGTTAAGATCAGACTTGTATTCATGTTCATTGACACCGACAACAAACATGGGAGCATCTTTACTTGGGGCAGAGATGATAACTTTCTTAGCACCACCCTGAACAAAAATGAACCATTAGATCTTCAAATGGTCTGGTCAAAACTAATATTAAAAGAGAAACAAAATCAAAAACAAACCTTCAAGTGAGCAGCAGCCTTGTCTTTATCAGTGAAGACACCAGTAGACTCAACAACATAGTCAGCTCCAGTCTCACCCCATGGGATATCCTCAGGGTTCCTTGATAAAAATAAGAATATCACAAGTCAAAATTAAACATCACAAAGATCTACAAATACAAAATTAAACCAAGATAATGTACCTGATTCCAAAAACAGTGACTGGCTTCTCACCAAAGAGAAGAGTTTTCTCATCCTTAACCTTGAGTTCATGGTGTTTCCATTGACCATGAACACTGTCATACTTAAACATGTACGTCTGCAAACAAATCCAAAACAATAAACTATATAAATTAAACTAATCAAACTAACTCATATATATATTCAGATCTATCTATGTGATTAAACAGAAGACAACATGCAAAGTATTGAAACAAGATTTTGATTATTATCCATTATTTTGAGTCATAACAAGCATTGAAGGGAATCAACAACGAACCATGTACTCGGTAGTGATGAAGGGATCGTTAACAGCGACGAGCTCAACATCGGTCCTCTGAAGGATAACTCTAGCAACCAAACGACCGATTCTTCCGAAACCTTTAGCATATCAACTAAAATCAGATTCAACAGATCTAAAATCACTGAAAACTAATATGAAATACGATAAGAAGCTCACTCACCGTTGATTCCGATCTTAATCTTCTTGTCAGCTACACAAAACAAATCAGATAAATTAGAATCAAAGTCCAGAATTCAAAAACCATAACACGAAGAAACGAGATCAACTAACCCATTTCTGAAATTGATCGAGAGAGAGGTAAGATTTAGATGAGATCGAGAGAGACTTGTGAAAATAAGAGAGTGAGTGTTTATGGTTATTTAAAAGAGAGACGATGAGAAATGATCGAGTGGCTGAGAATTGTTCTTTATTTGGTATTTACTATATTGTACATTACTTATCTACTTATTTACAATTTCTGCCACTGTTTTTACCCATCGTTTATGGTAAGATTAAAGATTTTAATAACGGATTTGGTGAAACTAACGGCGCTTGTACTTCACGCGCAGGTATTGGAATATTCGAGGTTTAAAACATAGGTCCTATGGGCCGGGCCAGTGACCGCCAACGCAGTGAAACACTTTTATTTCAACCAGTGTTTTAAAATAATCAAGAACTTTGACTCTTAAACACTACATAAATGAAGTATAATAAAAAAAAAGAGCTCTTCTGAGTACATACGAAGCATCTAGATGTCTTTATCAAAATAATTTTTTGCTAACTGTGTCAAAATATTAAATTTCGTATATTATATGATGACTAGACTACAGACCGAGACAGATAGATGTTGTCCACTAATAGAGCTTTGGTTGGTCAGATGAATATGACAGGAAATAAAACATCACATCTTATGTAATGATATGACTCTTCGCTTTTACCAAAAGACTCCTTCTCATCCTCTTTATTTTCCTTCATGTAGTAGTAGGTGAAATGCTTGTAGGAATCCTTGTTTTGGTTTAGATATTTTAGGCAAAATCCAAGATAAACTTAAGGTGTGAGAGATTTCTCAAAAGCCAAGGATGGTTAGATCCCATGGTTCACTGGTATCCACTATCCAGTGTTGGTTCTAAAATTTTAGAAATACTAAGCAAAATAAAGATTTGGAAATATCATAAATAGAACTTTTGAGGTTCAAGGCTGATCTGACATTGGATGGAACATAGATATAAACGCTTATCAAGACACACATTGTTTATAACTAAAGTTTGCATTTATAAAACATTTTAAAAGTACAAGAGAGACCTGGCCAGCCACGGCCAGACCGAACCAAAAAAGAAAAGAATACTAAAATAGAATTAAATTAAGAAAATAGAATTGAGGAAAAAAAGTTTGATCAGCCATGGGAGAGAAATGATAGAGATAACTGGATCGCACGAGAACAAGGAAAAAAATAAAACTTAAAAGACAATGGAAACTCATAGCAAGAAATATTCGTATTGAGGCAAAATAGAAAGTAAACAAAAAAACACAAAACGGATGAGGTTTTCGAAGAACTTGAATGTAAATTTTTGTAAGTTTGTTATTTCATCATTACTTGTAAATCATTTTTTTTTGTTTCCTCTCATCTGGGTAATTTCTCCTGCTGACCTTTTTATTTTATTCAATCGGCGAATTTTGTGATTTATCTTGTTCCGGTTGTTGTAAATGTTTGATTTTTTAGGTTTCTGATTTGCCATTGTTTCAGAATCAAATCCGGAAATTTCTGAAAGTTTCGTAATTTTGGTTTGGTGTGGCGATTAATTTTCTGGGTTTCGAGAATGAATAAGGAAGAAAAAGAAGAAAAAACCTTTTTTTTTGTTTTAATGTATTAATATGGGAAATTTAGGGATTTACAGTATTTTAATTGTTTTTCAATTTATGGTATTATATCTTCAACATATAAACGAATTGTTTATCTTGATTTTTTTCCCCTAAATTTTGCCTTTTTATTGTGTAGATAGAGCTGTTGTTCTACAAGGTGCTGTTTTTGGGAATGATCAGAGAATTATAAGTTAAAAGAAACAATGTGGAAACAGATTCTAAGTAAGCTTCCTAAGAAGTCATCTTCTAAGAACCATTCTTCTTCATCTACTCATACCAATCCATCAACTTCCAAAAGTAGTACTAGTAACAATGGCACTGCCAAATCAGTTCATTCTCACACCAACACCGCTCCTGTTGTTAAATCTCCTTCTGATTTAGCTTCTAAAGATGGAAATATAAAGGCAATAGGGAACGGTTTCACGCCGTATGAAGCATTACCGAGTTTTAAAGATGTTCCAAATGCAGAAAAGCAAACCTTGTTTTTCAAAAAACTCAACTTGTGTTGTGTAGTGTTTGATTTCACAGATCCAACAAAGAACCTTAAAGAAAAGGAGATTAAGCGACATACATTGCTTGAGCTTGTTGATTTTGTAGCTTCTCCCAATGGAAAGTTCAGTGAAACAGTTTTCCAAGAAGTTGTTAAAATGGTTTCTGTTAACTTATTCAGAACCTTGAATCCTCAACCGCGAGAAAATAAACTTATTGATGGCTTAGAGTTAGAGGACGAAGAGCCTTCTATGGATCCTGCTTGGCCACACTTGCAACTTGTCTATGAACTTTTCTTACGGCTTATTGCTTCACCTGAGACTGATACAAAGTTAGCTAAGAGATTCATTGACCAATCATTCGTCACAAAGTTACTCGATTTGTTTGATTCTGAAGATCCTAGAGAAAGAGATTGTCTTAAAAGCCTTCTACATCGAATCTACGGTAGATTCATGGTTCATCGTCCTTTCATTCGAAAATCAATCAACAACATATTCTATCGGTTTGTTTTCGAAACTGAGAAACACAATGGGATTGCTGAGTTTCTAGAGATTTTGGGAAGTATCATTAATGGATTTGCTTTGCCACTTAAAGAAGAACACAAATTGTTTCTAGTTAGAGCTTTGGTACCTCTCCATAAACCTAAATGCTTGCAAATGTATCATCAGCAATTGTCTTATTGTATCACACAGTTTGTAGAAAAAGATTGCAAACTTGCTGATACAGTTATAAGAGGACTACTGAAGTCATGGCCTGTTACAAATAGTTCCAAACAAGTCATGTTTCTAAACGAGCTAGAAGAAATATTAGAAGCAACTCAGGCTACTGAATTCCAAAGGTGTATGGTTCCATTGTTTCGCCGAGTTGCTCGGTGTTTGAACAGTCTTCATTTCCAGGTAATTGCTTGTATGTATAGCATTAACTGTTCATTGTCAAAGTTGTGATTTTAAAACTCTGAGTCTTTGTCTGAAGGTTGCAGAAAGAGCTTTGTTCTTATGGAACAATGATCATATTGAGAATCTAGTAATGCAGAACCGTAAAGTTATTCTTCCTATAATATTCCCTGCATTAGAGAGAAACACTCAGAAACATTGGAACCAAGCTGTTCATAGCTTGACATTGAACGTACAGAAGATATTTAATGATATTGATGCAGAGTTGTTTAAAGAATGTCTTACTAAGTATAGAGAAGATGAAGCAAAAGAAGCTGAAACTGAAGCAAAACGTCAGGCCATATGGAAACAGTTGGAAGATATTGGGATGCAAAAGCAAAAGACTTCATCCTAAGTTTTTTTATTTTTATTTTTTAGTTGTAGATTGAGAGGTTTTGTTTTGTATTTTTTCTCGTTTTTATAACATTGGAATATTAGATTTATTTTCGTTCAAGAAAGGCAAAAATGTAAGATCAATTTATTTCTTCTTTTTATTTTAAATAATAGAGCTTAATTTAACTTTTGTTAAGTCTGTTTTGACTTTGCTAGGTATATTCAAAACAAAAAAATAATACAAAGGGTCTACATAAATTCACTTATCCCGATTAAACAAATACAACAATGAATAAAGAAGAATTACAACACAGATTCAAACAACACTCTACCCTTAAAGGTTTCTATTCAAGCTTCTTTACGTGTGATCCTGTGGACAACAACAAGAAAATTTACAGTTCAGTTGATTGTGTCACAAATGAATTACCAGTTTTATCACAGAGATTTGTCCACAAGTTTCACCTGAAACAGTAGATTCCAAGAGCTGCAGTGATCTCATGGATGACCGATGTCGCAAAATGCAAGTATAATGCCACTGTTTTGCATCAATACAACAATGCTTTAAAGCGGGAAAATAACTGACTAATGAAGAAGAAAAAATCAAACAGCTAAAGGTTTATTTTTAAGAAGCAAACCTGTAAATATACAGTAACCAAGAAGAACCCATATCTCTTCTACAAGAGGAACTCTGAAATATAAAGTTTCTCGTTTGTTAAAGACAAAAAAAAAACCAATGAAGTCTTTGTGGAAAAAAAACATACCCATCATTCAATCTCGCGGTTAGCGAATTTGCAAGTGCAAAAGGAAGATAGAGTAGAGACTGTATTTTTTGAGTAACAAGGTATCATCAGGTTATATATCTAAAACCAGTAAGATTGAGAAACTGGTAAAGAGAAGAGTTATCATAATTGTTACCATGCACATGTTTGTTTTTAGTCCTTTTGGCTCATCACACAAATGAGCAAGAATCATTCTTCCCTGAATAAAAAGAAAAAACAAAGAAACTTTTGTTTTTTCCAGAAAGATTGTGATATTGATCTAATGCGAGAGTTTAGAATCCAGATATACCACTAGAAATCCAAATGCAAGACCAGTTCCAAGTACAACTAAGTGAGGATATGTAGCTATTAGATTGATTGGAGACAAGTAATCCCTGTTTAAACAAAAGAGATTCAAATAATTGTCAGCAACAAAGACGAGTACGATCACAAGCGTTTTCATAATAAAACAAGACTTACCATATCAAAACTCCTCCAAGAAGAACAATAAAAGGATACAGCTGCATCCGAGAATTATACAGAAAACGTTAACTATGCATCACTGATAAGTATTTATGAATCAATTTGTAATTAGGAGATTACCATAGCCAATGCTAACACCATGCTCCCTTTTCTTGATTGAACAACTTTGTATACATTTGTCACACTGCAAAATGCAACCACATATAAAATCAGCTTAGAACATAGGAACCTCACAACTTAAAAAGGCACAAGTGAAAACAAACAGAGATTATTCAAGTTTGGAATACTTACTTGAATGCAACGGTTGGTATAACAGCAAAAACGACCATTAAGCATAGTACTGCTCTGGAAGTTTGGATTCCTAAGACAGAGAATAATTAAAAACTCAAAAATAAACAGTCATGATGAAATCAAGAAAGCTAAGTGCCAGAGATATTTTTACCATTCACAAATGGCATCCAACTAAACAATGGCATGGACTGCCCCAGCTGCTGAGCCCACCATTCAGCACCTTTAGTCATACAAAAAAAAAAGATCTAATCAAAGTAAAGACAAACTCAATCCTTTATTATAGAAAAGACAAATGTCCCAAAGTCAAAATGTTAAAAATTGGCGACGTATAACCAATCGAGGTGAATTTTCCGAGGACTGAAAAGAAGAAGAAGCATACCGACAATGGCTGTGAAGAAGTGGCTGACATATATAAGTGCAAGACCCTCTGTAGGACCATTGATGACGGGAAGAATAAGTGTGTTTGTAAAGTAGCTAGAGAAGGGTAAGGAAAAAAGTATTAGAAAGTCTCTATAACAATTTCCCACAAATATCAATCTATAAGGAGACATAACCAAGAAATTTGGAAACAGTACTTACTGTTCCCATGTAGCTCCATAAAATGGAATAGCTGAAATAACCCAGAACCAGAAAGTATCTCTTCCACACATTGCAGTGCTTCCAAATGCCATGGCTTCAAACTGTTTTTATTGTAAAACCTTCAGCATTGATTTCAAGACGAGTAATAGATGGAAAAAATAGATAAAAGGATTGTTAATTTGCCTACCGCACAAGCAAGTGCGTCACAACCTGCAATATTGGAAAACATGTTAGCAAAATCAAGAAAGAAACTGAAGACATATAATCAAAAGAGGGCCTGAGAAATATAAATCACCATGATCGAAAAGCTCTCCTAGGGGACTAGAAGAATCTGTTCTTCTTGCTTGTTTCCCATCAACCGCATCAAATGTCTAGAGTGCAATAATAAAAGCTTATAAGGTATCAGGAAACATGACATAAAAACATTCACAATCAGATATAAAATAAAGTTAAGACTTTTGAAGGAAGAGAGTGATATATAGACCTGATACAAGAATAGAAGTAAACCATGTGCGAAGTGAACCCATCGTGGAGGAGGAGAATCCAACTGAGGTGAATATATCTGAGACATGTAGAGATAAATGTCATCAAAATCAAATTCAGCGAGAAAATAACCAAATGCTTCAACTGTTCAACAGACTAAAGATCAAGACATTAAGGAATCATGACTCACATAGCCTAGCAGGGAAGATGTAACTAGAAACATAAATCCCATAAGCGTTATCTGCAAAACACAAATCCAAAAGATTTTTAACTCAGAAAGTAATTACAATACCACATAAAGAAAAGATGGACAAACAGGAATTACTTATACCATGTTTGGTCTGGATAAGGTACAAAGGAGAAACACACATGAAAAGACAAGCAGAGTAAACACATCATCAGAAACTAAAAAAAAAAGACTTTTTATATATACCCAACTAAACAGTATCAAAGACATAGACTTACGGCATCCATAGAGGGAAGACTTTGACAAATCGAGTCCAAAAAGGTTGGAGCACGTATTTGGCAAGATAAGAGTGATCCACTCCACTGTACTTGTACCTATGAAGAGCTGCTACACCATGAGCTCCTATGTAACCCATTACTCTCCTAATCTACTGCTAAATCACAACAACAAAAAAGCACAAAATTTCATCAATTCTTAAATCACAATATCGGAACTTAAAATGAGCATAACCCTTCAATAAAAGAACAAAACTTTGCTCGAACTGAGACCAGAATATCGAGATTTGGGTAGAATCTGATTTCCGATTTTTTCATACAAAATGGATCAAGAGACGAGTACTTACGATGGTGCAGTGGTCTTGGCGGCAAAATCAGATAAGAGTCTTTATCGTCTTGGTTGTCTGAAAAAGAGAGAAGAAAGAGACAGACAGAGTTTCAAAATCTCTCTCTTTCTCTCTCTAAGAGCGCCGAAGTGGGACGAGAGAACAGAAGGGAAGCTAAAGGAGAGAGGACTTAGCGTTTCTGATTATTTTCCAAAGTATATACTTTTTTATTACATATATTTTATTTACGAATTATCCTATTAAATTTAATGAACATTATATTTATATCTACTATATATATTATTCTGAAAATACTAAATAAAAAATAATTTTATATCGATGTGCTATATTATAATTTATGCCAGATTATCATATTTTATTTAATAATATTTTTATATTTCATACATAGATTATTAGTCATATATCATCAGTAATAATAATTTTTTTATACTAGAAATTTTTAACTATATAAAATTATATATTTCAACTCTCATTTATGTTTTT
>KE159425.1:158550-175002 GCA_000411055.1 Leavenworthia alabamica
AGCATATTTTGACCGTTTTCCCTTGTAGGTTTTATAAGTACAAGTTTCATTTTAAAATCAAAATCAACGATACCATTAGTCTCAAGTCTTTTCATTGTCTTACTAAAGTATATGTTTTAAAACTTGCTACGTTTCTTATTCTTACCTAATAATGGCACAATTGGGAAAAAAAAATCAACTTACCGATCTAAAGTAGGTCTGGGCACGAAGTGAATATTCGGAGATTTTTTACTATTTGTGATTCGATTCGTTTTTGTCGAATAGTTAATATTGTGATTCGCTTTGATTCGAAAATTTCCGAATATTCGGAAATACGAATATTCGGAATTTTTTGTATTATTTACGAACTATTTGCTTCGCTTCGATTCNCGAATCGAAGCGAATATTCGATCCTCCCAAAAGTGATATTTGATATTTGATTCGTTTTTTACTAATATTAAATTTTGCTATTTGATTTGCTTCGGAAAAATACGAATATTCGAATTTTTCGATTCGAATCGATTCAAATACCGAATCGAACCGAATCTAACGAATATTTTATCCAGCCCTAATCTAAAGGACTCTGGCATTGGATATGGAATCAATTTTTTTTTTTTTTGATTTTAGAAAAAAGAAAAAAAAAACGGATATTTTTACATGGGAGACACGTGTCGTAACACTGGTATTCTCAGTGACTTTACGACACGTTTCGTAAAGCAGCATTATGAAACGCCGACGTAATCCACCGGACACGTGTCGTTTAGGCAGCTCTCTCGGCGGCCACTTGCCTCCTCTCAGTCAAGGCCCGTCTCTTCAGTCTCTCTAACGTCTAAAATAGTTTTCTTCTTCTCTCTTCAATTTCAATTAACCTCTTTGTTTTCTTCACCGTATCTGCTAATTACTCCGGCGAGTCTTTTTCATACTTCAGTATGAATTACTCTATCATCTCTTCCTCTTTCATTTAATTTACGTAATCAATTTTCGATTTTTTGCTTATATATGAAAAGATTCTGAGTTTTTCATTTCTTCTTCATCGGAAAAACAATAAGATATTTTTTCTGTTGTACCGGAATCTATGGGTGAAGCAAGTAGACAACAAAAGGCATGGAATAGAGAAATGAAGATGACAACAAATCTTTCTCTGAACATAGATAAATACCCAAGAGATCTGTTAAGAGGTTTCAATTTCATGTCTGAGAACGGCGGTGGACGAGCCATTCAAACAAGCTGTGAAGATGATGAGACTTCTATTGAGTTGAATCTAGGTTTATCTTTAGGAGGTCGATTTGGAGTAGATAAGACTCAAAGAAAGCTAAAACGATCTTCTTCTGTTTTGGACACTATGCCGTTTAATGATTCAGGTGTCGCGGAGATGGAGGCTGGGCCGGCGAATTATACGGTTGGTTTAGCGAGAACGACGTCGTTGCCTGCGGAGATGGAAGAGGAATGGAGGAAAAGGAAAGAGATACAGTCATTGAAGAGAATGGAAGCTAAGAGAAGGAGATGTGAGAAACAGAGTTTCAAAGCTGGAAACTTTGATGATCAAACGATACCATCTGAGAATGAAAGATGGGTTAATGCTAGTAAAAGTGGGTTCTTGCAAAGACCTTTGATTTCTTCTAATAGACAAGTCTATGTTGATTCTAATGGAGGAGTAGTAGTAGGAGGAGGTAGCTCATCAAGCTTGTCTGAGCTAGACAACAAGAATCAACAAGGTAGATTTCAATACATTGTTGGTCTTAGACTTGGACTAGTGTCATTATAGTATAGTAGAATCATTGAATTTGGTTTTGTATTTGTTATTAAACTTGTGCAAGAATGATCAATATGTGTGTTGCAGGATCATCTAACAGTTGTAATGATGAAGTAAAACCGAGTGTGACTAGAGTCAACAATGGGAATGAGAATGAGAAAGTAGTTAGAAGAGAGGACTCAGTGGATAGGAAAGGTAAAGGTATGGCTACTGGTTTGTTTGACATGCCATGTGTGTTTACCAAAGGCCATGGACCAAATGGGAGACGTGTTGATGGGATTCTATTCAAGTATGGAAAAGGTGAAGAAGTAAGGATTATGTGTATTTGTCATGGCAGTTTCTTGACACCAGCTGAGTTTGTTAAACATGGTGGTGGAGGAGATGTGGATCGTCCACTTAGACATATCCTTGTCAACACTTCTTCTACCTTTTAAAATCAGTATAAAACCAGATGGATAATTTCTTCTGTGTTTGATATTTTCTTGTTGTTTTATCTTATGAATCTTTGGTATTTGGCTATAAGAAATGAATGCCAAAATCTTAATCTTAATGTTGTTTGAGGATTAGAATGAAGATCAAGATTCTCATTTCCCATTTACAATTTACAGTTACGCCATTATAGAAGGTGTAATTTTCTTACCAAAATCTTGTCTTTTAAAACTGTAATACTTCATTGTTGGTTGGTCTTTTTGGATAAATGAAACAAATCTTTCACACCAAACTTCTCCATTTTTTTAGTCTATGATAGATCAATAGAGATTTAATAGACAAAGGAATATTTTGACACAAGCAATGAGTTGGTAAGGTTGTTGAGAAGTCTTCATCATATAAACTCACAACTTCCATAGTTTGTTTGTTTCTATTCTCATCACTGAGAATAATTGCTCTGTTTTTTTGCTTTTAGTCAAGATTCGAGTAGAGTAACCTTTACATAGACGAAAACCCAACAAACGTCTAATCTTTATGTTCCACTCAAAAGAGAATCAAAGACTAACACAAGTAAATGTCTCTTTGTCTTTACACGTGGCAAAATCCCAACCTTACATCAGAACCCCATAGAAATAGAAACACTAGTGATGAGAAACAGAGTCTGAAAACAGAGGAAATGACCAAACTGGAAACACCATTGCCTGGGTTAACGACTCCAGTTGGACCAAACGCAGGAGGAGTTCCTGGAAATGGAGTTCCCGGAGACGACGGAGTTCCTGGAAATGGAGTAGTTCCGTTGGTCGGAGTTGTTCCCGTTGGTGGTGCTGTTCCCGTTGGTGGTGTTGTTCCCGTTGGTGGTGTTGTTGAAGGAGGTGACCTTGTAGAGCTATAACAAAACAGGAAACAAAGTTAACTTTTTTAAGTGAATGAGTTAATGGAAGTGATCGTAATGACATACCTAGGATTTGAAGGATAGATGCAACCAGTAACCAAATCTACACATAAAAAAAGAACATCATCAAGATCATTAAATAAAAGCAAAAAACTTTTAGGGTTGAATTGACTTTACTTGAAGGTGGGTTTTGACTGGTAATAGCAGTGCCGGAAAAATTGCAACTTCCGGGTGCTTGAACTGCGTTTTGGAAATAGCTGTTAACAGCCCAATCACAATGGTTTTTGATGGTGTTGGGTTGAAAACATGGACCTTTATCCTTTATAGGATTACAATCTGCTAAGGTTCCACATGCATAGTCTATTGATATTTGAAGCTCTGTGTCTCCTATCCCATCTTTGCATACACAATAAATTGCACCTAGAAAGAAAGAGAAGTGATAGGTTTTGAAATCTGTTTTGGATCCCTTTTTGAATAGGTTAACAATAGTGCCTAGATTGAAAAGATCATTACTTTATATAAAGCTTCAATTAATGATTATAAGCAAAAAAGGAAGAAGAAAGGTTTACTTGAAGATGTGGTGAAGAGAAAGAAAAGCAAGAGACCTAGAAACACTCTCATGTTGATTAGTCCTTAGATCTCTCTGTAGGAGATGAAGAATAGAGAGTTTGACCTTAGACAAAGAACCAAGCACACACCAAAAGTAAGATGATGATGGCTTTAGAGAGAGAGAAGATGTTAGAGAAATGAGGAGTACTTGAAAATGAAAGGTGATTTAATAAAAAATATGAACAAAAACCTTTGTCTTTTGGTTCCAACTACGATTTTTATTTATATTGACCGAACCGAAATAAAATAAAAACGATTTGAAAATGCGTGTCGGATTTATTATTATTTATTATAAATTATAAATAGGTAGATTTATAACGTACGTACGTATAATAGTAGAAAAAGAAAGAGCTGGAGATTGACTAAGCAGGAGATATGCGGGGCCCACCCTCTTAGTTGTTGACTTGTTGTTGTTCCCTTTGGTCATTTCTGTTTGATTTTTTTTCTAAATATCATATACATATTGTGTATATTGGTAGTTGCTATATTTATTCGTAGATATAGTGAAACCTCTTTAAATTAATACTCGATAAATTAATAAACACTATAAATTAATAAAATTTTTCAGTTCCGACTCGGACCAATATAAAAAATAGCAAAATTCGATAAGATAATAAGATAATAATTTTTTTGAAATTCCCATGTAAAAATATAGTCCCAATAATATCATAAATTAATAATTATAAATCTTAGACATATATAAGTATAGACATATATAACTAAGTCAATTTAGTAAAATATGTTCCAATGTTGTTTGTATTTTCTTGAACTTTGAATCTCGTTTGAGTTCATCCTTATTTTTTTTATTGCATCAAACACTTATAGTGTTGTTTTTTTATCTGCATTTAAAGGTTGCAAAGAGTTCTAAACGCTATAATTGCTTTAATACGCGTAACTGATTTGAATGATGTCATAATATCGTCTTCAATTTTTTTATCAGTATTAAAGCAATTATAGCGTTNCATCATTCAAATCAGTTACGCGTATTAAAGCAATTATAGCGTTTAGAACTCTTTGCAACCTTTAAATGCAGATAAAAAAACAACACTATAAGTGTTTGATGCAATAAAAAAAATAAGGATGAACTCAAACGAGATTCAAAGTTCAAGAAAATACAAACAACATTGGAACATATTTTACTAAATTGACTTAGTTATATATGTCTATACTTATATATGTCTAAGATTTATAATTATTAATTTATGATATTATTGGGACTATATTTTTACATGGGAGTTTCAAAAAAATTATTATCTTATTATCTTATCGAATTTTGCTATTTTTTATATTGGTCCGAGTCGAAACTGGAAAATTTTATTAATTTATAGTGTTTATTAATTTATCGAGTATTAATTTAAAGAGGTTTCACTATATCTACGAATAACCCGGATAACTGGATATGCTATTAATATATATTTTATTCCATTTAGATTATTGATCACAACTTCAAGTTCATGAATATTGTTTTCATAAGTTAAATACTCTTCTAAATTTTTTGAGGCACAATCATCTTATTGAATTTTGTAGTGTTGAAATTTTTTTACTATTATCAGTTGATGAACATTAACTATCCAAGCAGAGACTGTAAAATTGATAGCATTCATATACAGATTTTTTTTTTAAGTTTGTTTACATTTAAAACATTTTTAAAAATATTATAGATGGAAAGATACTTCTATAAATTAAATATCAAAGTCCCAACATTATTAATTTATAGAAGTTTTACTGTATATAGTTTGTTTCTAGATATTTTACCGTTTTCAAAAATATGATATTTATAAAATAATAATACAATACTATTGTCTTAAAAGTGGTACGTACATACTTTGGTTGACCGAAACGGTAATAACTTACCAAAGTGTTGGGTTTGAACATAACTAAAAATTGACTAGTAAGTGCCTTAGTGGAAGACTTTGTTTAGTTTATGCGTTACTTATAATGGATATCACACACAGACGTACACTGATACACACTCACCTGTCACGATAATAAAATATGAGCAGGCCTATAGCCATGTTAGATGCTACTGTGAAGTCCTTTTTATCCAAAGATATATAACTGATATCAATTGGGGATGTAGCTCAAATGGTAGAGCGCTCGCTTTGCATGCGAGAGGCACGGGGTTCGATCCCCCGCATCTCCACTTTTTCCTGCCTTTTTTCAGTGTTTCTCTGTAGACCAATCCACTGGCTCCGGCCGAAACTAGAGAAGAACATACTTATATATATAATTGTTCTGTTTGCAAACACATGAAGACAAAAAATGTTGTATAATCTGATAAATCTTCTGCTATTAGACATTCCCAGTCTCCATTTTCATCTTGTTAATGAAATGTTGATTTCTCTCCAGAGTTTGCAAAGCATCATCTGAATCAGTGAAGCAAATGTCAAACTCTGATTTATTCTAATGTATAAAGATGGAGGGTTTTGTTGGTTCTTGAAGTTTTTATATCTCAGACAGCAGAGAGAAAGAGATTACCAGCAAAAAAGGGGCTTGATGATGCAGAGAAGCATGCTTATGAACGGTTTGCTAGTTTTGCTTTACTTTTTCAGGAAAGGTTTTTGACAAACAAGTAGCCGTTGATCACTACCATCTTGGATATCAATGACTCGTGCTTCCCAACGTACACGAGCAGCAAGTGTACGTGCCATCTCTATTACTCCAACCTTATCACTTAGAATAACCCATCCCTATCAATCAATAAAAGGTTAAGTTCATGACTTCCTCAATAGGATTTTCTTCAGAAAAGTACCTCAGGGCGAAGAATCCGGTCCATCTCCAAGAACAAGTCCATTAGAGTGCACCTTTCTGAGCTAAGATGTGTGAGTAGTTCATTAGCATGAAGCATGTCATATGTTCGAGGATAAGTAGGGAATGGTTCACACCTAAGCATCAGTAAATGACAAAGAAATAATTGTAATGTTTTCAAAACCGAAAACGAGATATATAGAGTCTTATATAGAAACATACTCACCAGTTATGTAGAACACCAGCAAAACCTCGATCAAGTATAAAAGGAAGTGTATTACGTGAATTGACAGGAACAACATTCATCACCCAAACTGATTTGCCTTGGTTAAGTAAAGCAAGATTCAGATTCCCATAATGAGCATTCATGTCCATGGCATTGCGCATCATGTAAAAAGGTGGGATAGGATCTTCATCACCAGGTCTTTTTGGATGGTCTGAGAATATTAAAGGTGTAAGCAATGACCAATAGTTTTTAAGGGATGATCTCCATAATTGTATATCCTCGACGAATTCTTCTGGTTTTATACCTGTTTTGAAAAATATTGATCAGTGAAGCATATTAATCGCCTGAGAAACAGAATATCACAAGACAATCAAAAGTTACCATGAATTTCAAGCTCAGATGAGGTTGTTTCTGAAGCTGTAGACTTATGCTGAATAGGAATCCAGCGTTTACTTGTGGTTCCACTTATACATGGAACAAGAGGTTGGTAATATGGAACACTATCATTATCTTTGCAAAGAGGTATAGAAGCTTGCAAGCTACAACAAACAAGATAAAGAAAAAATGACATCAATGTGGCTTGTGATTAAAAGAAGAAAGCTACAAGACCATTGTTCTTATCCTCACGGAGATGAATAGCAATTTGGATCTGTTGTTTTTTGCCAAAGAAACGTCTCATCTTGTTGAGCTGTGAGACTCCAACAAATTTTCTTAGATAACTCATCCACTCGTGATGAGATACTTGTTTTCTTAGTATCAGGAGAATTTCTTTGTGGTTTGTTTGTAGGAGAAGTTAAAACAAAATAACCACCAGGCTTGAGAACACGATCCACTTCCAAGAGTAGCATTGCATCTGCTTAAGGTGAGAAAATATAGAGCATAAGAGTGCTATTCAAAGACCCAATTCATAGATATTAACCAAAATAAGTGGAAAAAAACTATGAACCATACAAAAGAGATACCTTTCATATCCCAAGTAATCTCACATTGAGCACAATGAACCATGTCAAATGATAGAGCTGGATATGGAAGCTGTTTCGAAAAGAAATTTCCAATCATTGCAGGAAGGCCTCGCTCTAGAGCTAACTGGACTTGGCTTCCACTTGCCTCATACTCAGCTATACATATAGGCATCACTTTTAAAGATACTAGATGAGCACCAAAGCTACCAAATCCACAACCAATATCTAACACAGTCCGTATCTGCAAGAATCGGAAAACAATCATTTAAAGAGTTTTCAGTGAAAATAGAACGAAGATAAGAAAAGACAACTAACACCAGCTTGGGGAAACTCAGTATCACTTCCTAATCCAATCATCTCAGCAATTTGAAAAGAGTAATCTTTGACACTGTCAAACATCAAGCCATCTTCTGAGTGAAGCGAAATTTGATTCTCTTCAAGTAACATTAGCCTAATGATAAAATATCAAAATATAGATAAAGATAGTACAACACTAGCTGAAACTACATAAATATATTTGTCTAATCTAATCTCAATACCTTTTAGTTATAGTTCCTGAAGAAAGAAACTGATCTTTGGTAATCTTCACATTCCCTGTCCATATAATATCTCTACCAACCGGCCATCGAAGTGGTATTTTATAATCCTTTGGAGGACGAACTATACATCTCTCATCTTCTATATCAGACTCACAATTTCTATCAGCAATTATACTATTCTCTGTTATGTTATAACAAGGAACATAGTCGTCTCTTTCTTTACCACATAAAGGAAACTCTTTTAACCTATTAACCCCCAAGGAAAAAGAGCTTAAATGTAGATAATCAACAGCTACTTGTTCCTTAATCCTCCTATAGTTACTATAAATGTTGTTGTATGGTGGCACTTGTGTTGTTGAAATTGTAGAAGAAGCATCAGAATCTGATGTTGAAGGTACTAAAATGGTAATAAGAGTAACAACACCGAGGATTAAGAAAAGTAACCAGCTAATCCGTGGTCTAAGACCAAAAACTGAGGTAAGCTTCATGCTCCCAAGATCAAAATCAACAACTAAGCAAATCTACTACTAACATTTACCTAATCAAGCTATAAATATTCAGATATTATAGGCAACAATGACCAAATCAGGAAAGAACATCAGTACTGTAGGATGTAGCTGAATTAAATAACAACCTGCAACCAAAATTCTCTGATTAAAAATCAAAACTTTCCTAAAAAGATAGACCTTTTTTTTTACCTATTTTAGTAATGTTAAATAATGAAATGCAAAGTAACTTCATTTTTCTGGACGTAAAAAATGAATGGAGTTATCGTAAGAGGATGAGGCAAGAACGAACCTTCGTAATTGTGAGGCGGGTAAAGCCAATCTCATATTTCCTATTATTATGAGATATTGAAAATGGTGAAGAGGATTAGAGATCAGATCACAAGGATAATCAACTAGGGTTTTAAAGAAGTAGTAATGGGGTTGTGTTGAGAAGAAGGATTTAGATTTCGATCAACAACGGCGAAACGAAGCTCCAGTGTAAGCTTTTTTACTTGGTTTATGATTTTTATTTTATATGCATAGATAAATAATTAAATATGCCTCATTATTTAAGGCATTACCAATTTTATAGTGTTTACTGTTTAGTATATAAGCAAGACATAAGTATTAAAGAATAAAACGACACCTTTGTAACTCCACTTTCTCATTAAGCTAACATTATTACAAAAACAAAACTCATTGACCTAAAAGGGATCAAACTTGACCTGAGCTACCCACTCAACCGTTATTACCTCCAAACTCTCTACAAGTAATCAACAAAACGTCTCTTTGCACTCTCTGCGTCACTTGGTAACGGTGGCCCACTCAGACTCGATTGAACCATCAATATAACAAAAGTTCTTCTAAGCCTCCTTAGCTCTGGTAGTCCAATAGGTCTACCAATTTCAATTGGAGGTACTTCATTGCCAAGAGTAACTCTGCTTATAGTCCCACCAAGTCCTTGTTGTTCCACAATCACATTGATAATTTCTTGTGTTGCTCTGTCTAACTCATAAAGAGAATTCCTTTCTGAGAATCAAGCAGTTTGAGTCACATGAGAGGATTTGTCTATTCCTTAACAAGAAGGGTATAGCTCAAAGAGCTGTGAATCCCATCGATTTCTTCTCTCGGTTTTCTCGAATCTTCTCACAAGATCGTCAAATATCTCATCTTCATATGAAGCCTCACCTCTATCATTGCGTTCCTTATTCTACTGCCTCCACAATTAGCAATTCTGAAGAAAACTCAAGCTAATAAAACATTGTAGGAGAAAAATCACACGAAACTTAACCATGACGACATGAATCAAAAGGGCTAAGCTTTATAACTACTCAGATCAATATCAGGTATCTACTCACAGATATAATGAACCGTAGTGTTGTTGACACTCATGACGGGTTGAAGAAAGCAAGAGATTTGGGTTATGAGAGAATTATAATATTAACCGGTCCAATTCGCTTTGTCCGGTTTGTCAATTGAATGAACAACTTGTTCCGGTTTAGAAGTTAGATCCGAGGCGGATATACCAAGTAACGCAAGTTGCTGCTACGCACGTTGATGATCAAATGGCGAGGATAATTTTGTAATTTCCACTTATTCAATAATTTTTATTAAAGTACAGCTCCTTCGATGTTGTCTCGGTATCCGAATTTAATCCGGGTTTCAAAATCGGGTTTTCCCCTAATCGAAAAGCACGAATTTTCAACCCTAGAAAAATTGCTTCGAATTCTTGTCAACATCTCTTCCTTCTTCCAGATCAATCTTCAGATCTATTGTAATTTTCTTTTCCCTCATGATTTGATCTTTCAATTAACACCGGTTATAATATTATCCCTTCGTTTTGGCCAAATCTAGGGTTTGAGTCATCGAATTTCTAGATCTAGATCTTTGAAAAACAGATCTGAACATTCTTTTGTTTTGATGTTGATTTCCTAGGTTATATTTACCGGATCTGTTGTTAATTCCAGTTTTCCCCAAAACATTATCCGATTTGGGGTCTCGTTGATTTTGGATGATTAGGGTTTGTCAGATCTGTCAATTAATCGAGGGCTTTTGTCTGTTTTCCCGATATCTAACCGATTCATCGATTCTATATTCCTAATTTGATGATTTAATCCGTGAATTGAAATCTAGGGTTAGGGTTTTTCAAATTTGGGGATTTTTTTTAATTAACTTGGGGGTAAATATCTTTTCATAATACACTAATTAAAATTACCCTCAATATTTACTGTGATGGTTAAACAGACTTCAAGCCAAGTAACTAAAGGCTTTGGTTCTCATTTGACAGGTCTAAAAAATGGGTTACAAGCGCACTTTTGACGCTGAGGATGTGCAAGAGCTCAACATGAAGCATGCCAGTTATTGTAATAAGCTGGCCAAGTTAGATGAAGGAGTTCCATATCGTGTTTCACTGGAGAACTCAGGTGTCTTAGGTAATAATAGTAAGCATCTTGCAGAGGATGTAAGATGATAAACTCAAGCAGCTAGCTTAATTGTTATTTGTCTTATTATTAGCAGGAGATGATATAAGTGATCTCTGCGGGTTTAACTGTGATAATATTAACAAGGGGTTTAAGACCAATGTACCTTTCTCTTGGATCACAACTGGTTTGTGTGAAGAAGATGCTCAATCTGGAGCGACGACTCAGTCTTCCCTTTCTCATGAATCTCCTGAATCAGATTCCCCTTGGAGACCAGTTTTTCCGGAAGAAGATGTTTATTGGTGTCCAGTTTCTCCTAGGAAACAAGTTCCGATCGGGCCGGATTACCAAGCTGATATTCCTGAATGTGTCAAGGAAGAGGCTCCAGATCAGTCGAGTCATGCTATATTTGGTTATAATGAACGACAAATGACGGGGAAATGCATAATTCCAATGCCGGACTTTAAAACCGAGGTTTGCGAAGCTGGTAAAGGAAGAAATGAATGCTTTTGTATGGATAAAGGGTCCATCAGATGTGTGAAGCAACATATCATGGAAAACAGAGAAGACTTGTTTGAAACTATTGGTTATAACACATGTCTCGATTTAGGTCTCTGTGAAATGGGAGAGGAAGTTGCTAGTAAACTAACTGAAGACGAGGAAGATCTTTTCCACGAGATTGTTTACTCCAATCCGGTTTCACTAGACCGAGATTTCTGGAAACAACTAAAGTCTGTGTTTCCTTCACGAACCATGAAGGAAATTGTAAGCTATTATTTCAATGTCTTCATCTTACGAAGAAGATCTATCCAGAATCGTTCTAAAAACCTGGATGTTGATAGTGACGATGACGAGTGGCAAATAGAGTATGATAACTCCTTTTATGGTGGTTCTGAAACTCCATCAGATGAAAAATCTGAGAAAAGAGACGAAGAAGAAGAAGAGGTTAATGGTAATGAAGACTCGTCCACGTCCTTTGAATCCGACATTGGTAATTACTGGCGCCACTGCGATGATCTTGTGGATAATTCATATTCATTTGATCCTTGTGATTCAATACTATCAGATCATTGTTGGGATAAGAACATTGATCTTCTTCCAACTTCAAACATCATGGACGAGATCTTTGGTCAAGAAGATACATGGGACGAAGGAAGTAAATAAAGAATGATTCTCCAATCTCCATTGTTACTCTCTAGGTCTGAATCTTGTCTATGTAAATGCATTATTTAAAATTAGAAGCTTTTAGGAATCCTTGTATAATTTATTCCCTTGAAGCTCTGTGTTTTTGATACTTTAGGTTATATTTATATTACCTTTGTAAATCAGAATTCTTCAAACTGTTTAATAAACTAACTTTTTTTGTCTATATTATTCATCACTTGAATATATCAGAAATAAACCTTCTCCTCGAAACAGAGTGATTTGGTACTTTTAACGGTCAAAAATTAACGAGAAGGTGACGTGGCGGTCAACCACTAGTCCTCTTTCATCTATAAATAATCAAATCCAATTTAATGGTACAAAAACAATGCTCATCATATTTAAAGGTAAACCATCAGATTATATAATTATCTTGATTAAAAAGTTTTTCAATCTTTTTTTTTGATTAATCATCATTTCTGATTGTTAGATGTTTGGTTTTTTCAAATCTCCGGGGAACAATAAAGTTCCCAATGAATCATCAAACAACAATGGAGGAACCATCAATGCAGGAAGAAGAACTACTTCAGAACCAATCTTGATAACACCTGATTTTGATGATGAGAAGAATAACGGTTTCTCTAATCCTGGTGGTTTACAGAACCAGACAACAGAAGATTTAGAGAAATATGCAGTTTCGAAGGCTGAAGAAACAACCAAAGGTGTGAATAATTGTCTTAGGATAGCTGAAGATATAAGATCAGATGCTACAAGAACACTTGAGATGTTACATGATCAAGGTGAACAGATCAATAGGACTCATGTTATGGCTGTTGATATGGATAAAGATCTCAGTCGGGTATTATTAAGCTTTTCATTTTATTCGAAATGGTTTAATTATATGTTTTTGTATAATAATAATAAACATGTTTGTGAGATTAGGGAGAGAAGCTTTTGAATAACTTAGGAGGAATGTTTTCAAAGCCATGGAAACCTAAGAAGACTAAAGAGATCTCAGGACCTATGATCACACCAGGTTTTAATCCTTTTAACCGAATCCATAAGACTTGTTTTGCATCTTTAAGGTTTTAACATGATAAGCTAACACATCTTGATTAGATAAACCGTCGAAAAAGAGTGGGAACACTAAGGAAGAACGAGAGAAACTTGGTTTGGGTGGGAAAGGAAAATCTAGTAGCCAACCACCACTAGACCAACCAACAAGTGCATTGCAGAAAGTTGAGGTTTGTATTCTTTTTGTTTACAAATTTTGTAGAATCTTGAAGTAGATAAGGTAAAATGTATGTTTAATGCAGCAAGAGAAGGCAAAGCAAGATGATGGACTCTCTGATCTTAGTGACATTTTGGGTGATCTTAAGAGCATGGCCATTGATATGGGATCTGAGATTGACAAGTCAGACCACACCTTACTAAATACTATTACATATGATATATACGTGTTTCTTTATATATAGTAATTATATTTTGGGAAATTGCAGGCAGAACAAGGCTCTTGATCATCTTGGTGATGATGTTGATGAGCTTAATTCTCGTGTTCAAGGAGCTAATCAACGAGCACGTCACTTGCTTTCCAAATAAACTACCTTCAAAAAAATATTACTATTTTACGTATATTACATTATCTTCTCTCTTTTTTTAACTTTCGTACAGTTGAAATTTTGTCTTATTTGATATATAATTGTGAATATTAATGCATTTTATTCAATTATTTTATAAAGTATAATCTCTCCAGAAAATATTATAGAGGGGATTTAATCCTAATATTATCTTCATGTATTCACCAAGCTTTTTTAAAAATATTGAAGTAAATGAAAATCTCTATCACAAACGGTCCTTTATATAAAGTATTAAACCTCTTTCATACGACAGCGTTTTGAAAAGAATCGTACTCGTACGCTAATCATCTCAAGGTAACATCATTGTATTTGTCACGTGAAAGGCGCGTGTGATGATGAACGTTGGTTACTTGCAGTTATAGTTGAAGGACATCTTTGTCTTCTTGGCCTTCTTGTCATCTTACCCCAATCTGCAAAGTTTCTCTCTTCTAAACCATTTTCAGCTTCACCATTGTTGCATTGATTGCTCATATGTTGTTGAACCGAAGATAAAGGAGATGGGGATGGAGCCTGAACCGGGCCATAGAGTGGTTCAGGGATTGTTATGACTCGTCTTGGTCTTCCTCTTGAACCTGTTTTCTTCCTTGCTAAACTGGTTCGAGTCCAGGAGCTTCCTGTTGCTCTCATGAACCCATCAAACATGTGAATGTCTTCTGTTATTTCATGTTTTGAAAGAGACAGAAGTCCTGGGAGAACGTATCTTTGGAAGTCTCGTCTATGTTTTCCTTTTTTCGTGTTCCCTCTTCTCGGTCTTTGGCTTGTGACCAGTGGGGTTACTGAGGTTTCTTCCAATATGAGGTCTTCAGGAACCAATGGCTTAGGCATGTACTCTTCTTCTGAGATCTCATTTAGTTTTAGGGTCATTGACTCGAAGTAATCAATCACTTCGATAGAACGCATTTGTTTCTTCCAGAAAGTGTCAAGCTTTTTTTCCAGGTTCTCTTTATGAGTATTTACTGTTTCTGCAAACCAGTGAAGGATAACAGTTTCAGGAGCTTCTGATGAAGCAACAACTTTAATATCTCTATCTAAGCAAGCTGAACCGATGGCAACTATTGTTTCCGCTGCTATTTTTTCAAACTCGGGCGGTTTGTCCATAGTTTCTCCCTTAACTGAGATGTCTTCTGATGGCTTTTCTCCACAGACTTCTTCTACTTCTTCATCATCAGACTCAGGAACAGGAGGAGCTTCCAAATCTATCATAGGTGCCTTTGAATTCAGTCTTGAACTAGTAGGGACAGATGAATTTTCGCCTTCATCATCACTTACAGACATGTTCAAATCTATCAGACACCTATTATTACCCGAAACCTTTGTCCTGATCTGTTCCTCCATTTCCTGATCTTCATCATCAGAAAGAGGATCACACGGTTCGTTCATGTCTAGCATCCTAACATTATGGACTTTACCTTTTTCTGCATTTGATTGATCTCTACAAGTAAATCCA
The DNA here is from genome assembly GCA_000411055.1 of Leavenworthia alabamica. Lineage (NCBI taxonomy): Eukaryota > Viridiplantae > Streptophyta > Magnoliopsida > Brassicales > Brassicaceae > Leavenworthia > Leavenworthia alabamica. Next base: position 173,823 of record KE159425.1, read on the forward strand.
GGAATTGATGTGCTAGCATTCATCTTCGTAGTCTTTGATTTATTGGAACACGAACCAGACTTTAAACTCTCTAGCCACACGAGATTCTGAACATTGTTTCTTGCTTCAGCTTTGATATCAAATGGTTTCAGAGAACTCAGAACAGCATCATTACTCTTCAGATTCCATTTTCCATTAGCTATCTCAGAGTTACAAACAGACTTAGGTTTATCAACCCAAGGTAAAGTAGCATCCTTTCTGACTTCAACAACAGAAGTGTTCGAAAGTGTCACATTTAAGTTCAAATCTCTCACAGGCTTCATCTCCGAGCCATTTAAATCCATAAATGGATTTGTTGAGCTGTATTCACTTCTTCCTCCGTTAGGATAATTATAGCCTGTCCCAGAGAATTTTGATTTTGATGAAGAGGAACACTCATTGTAAAACATGTTGTGGTTTGACCGACTTCTATTCTCGCACCCCGAGTTAAATTTAGAATTGCTCTCAAACTGTAATCTTTCTCCAAGAAACCCTTGGTTTGGAGCATTATTACCGCGCAGTGTGTCAGAAAGGTTTTGAACCGGGTATCTCTGTGCTGAAGCAACCTTCTGAGAGAATCCAAAGTTAGGATTTTGCCAAGAAGAGTGCAAATGGTTCCATGAGACTGCAAGATCTGGAGGGTTATATGGATACAAATGGCGTTGTTGGTGAGAAGCTAAACTTGACTCCAAGTGATTTTGACGAATGACGACTTCATGACTACTATTGGTATCAGTATCAGCCTCTAAGTCAATAAAGGTTCTTTCTTTCCAGAAGCCTGGCTTATTAGATGGACCAGAATTAGGTAAACTCATAACTCTTTGTGAATTGTTCATCAAAACTTGCATAGGTTGAGATGAGGAATCCAGTGGCTTGTGTGGTTGAAGAAATGGAGCAGCAGACTTCTGTGTGCCAGTATAATGATCTGCAAATGATTTATTTCGCATGAAAAATCGGAGAGAAACATGTGTAACCATAAAAACAAATCCAACAATGGCATTTAATGGATCATCTTACCAATTCTTAATGGCTGATGTGGCCAACATTTTGGTATACCATTCTTATCTGGAGCCTGAGTGATAACAGGAACATGTTCCCTTACCCTTCCTGAATTCAGAGACTTTCCATATTCGCGAATATGGCTTTGTATCTCGCCATCACG
>KE159425.1:181185-208344 GCA_000411055.1 Leavenworthia alabamica
AAAATAATTAAAATAATAGAATGATAAAGTGATACAATAAGAAAGTATATTTAACTTTATATATATAGATATTAACTAAAAACAATTTAATCTCTAAATAAAAATCAGCCCGAATATTTCTGTAACTTATATGAAAACAAAGATTGAAAAGGTAAATCATAGTCACTCGTCTTTCTATGGTAATTAAAAATAATAAAATATATGAAATCATCCGAAGGAAGTGGGCTTAAAGACTGATGGTAATAAGCCCATTGCCAAATCCTAATTTGGGCCTAAATCACCCAAAAAGAAAAAGAGAACTTCAAGCTTCAGTTACCAATATTTGTTCAACTTTATTACAAAATTAAAAATGAAAATTTAATTTTGTAAATAATTTGGGGACTAGATAAAAATAATTTATTTTTATTTTATTTTGTTTTCTTCACCATTGCTGTATCCCCGAGATTTCCGATCGTGCTTTCCTCAAAAGCATTTTTGTTTCTCGTCGTTGGAGCAACGACCGATCTCTGTATCTCTGTAGAAACAGTAAGTAAAAATTCACAGATCTCGTTTCTTCTTCGTTTACTATTGTTTGTATTATCCCCTTAGCGTGCATTGATTACTAGAAATAGAATCAAACTCAGATGTCACTTCTCCTAGTTATTTAGTTTTTGAAGTAGATACTATTCCTGCGTCGAACGAATTTTTTCGTGTTGTTGATATTTTTGTCTAAATTCTGAGATTTAGTGAGAAATCTGTTTCAAGTTCTCTCATCTTGATGTGATTTTGCTCATCTGAAGAACTGATAATAGTTTCGTAAATTTTGTATGTTTAATGATAGTGTCACTTTTCAGCTGAATTATAGTTAAGCTTATTCCATCTGAATTAGTGACTCTTAACTCTATATGTTGATGATGTTATAGATGGGTATAGTGTCGTCAGGTTTACTGATGTAACGAGGAGGTTATGAAATTTTCTATTTATGGCTTGGAATTAGTTTTAGTTTTTGGTGCTCATTTGTAGATTTTAGTTGATTAGCTGCTCATAACACTTCTAATCGAATTTGTTTTTTTTTTGGCAAGTAATGATTGAGTTTGGTCTCTATCTTTAAAGGGTATGTGCTCTGGCTGTATCCACCGTATATTCTTGTAGGAAGATTGTGAGCTTGCCTTGGGCTCTGCCTGAAGATTAAAGCAGACTAGATGGGTCGCCTAAAGTTGCATTCTGGAATTAAGGCCATTGAGGAAGAGCCTGAGGACTTTGAGAGTACTGATTCGAGCAATACAACCACTTTAGCATGTATGATTGATACAGAAATTGCTGCTGTGTTAGCGGTTATGAGAAGAAATGTAAGATGGGGAGGTCGATATATGTCTGGTGATGATCAACTAGAACACTCGTTAATTCAGTCACTCAAAGCTCTTAGAAAACAGCTGTTTTCATGGAACCAGCCTTGGCATACGATTAATCCCATCTTCTATCTTCAGCCCTTTCTAGATGTGATACGATCGGATGAAACTGGAGCACCGATAACCAGCATTGCCTTGTCATCAGTTTACAAGATCTTAAGTCTGAATGTAATTGATCAAAATACTGCAAATATTGAAGACGCTATGCACTTGGTAGTTGATTCTGTGACAAGCTGCCGATTTGAGGTGACAGATCCTGCATCTGAGGAGGTTGTGCTAATGAAGATACTTCAGGTTCTTCTGGCTTGCATGAAAAATAAAGCATCAGTTATGCTTAGCAATCAGCATGTATGCACGGTCGTCAATACTTGCTTTCGTGTTGTCCACCAAGCAGGAATGAAAGGTGAGTTATTGCAACGTGTAGCTCGCCACACGATGCACGAACTAGTAAGGTGCATCTTCTCGCATCTCCCAGATGTTGACAGGACAGAAACTACGCTTGTCAACAGAGGTGGAAGCATCAAACAAGAGGTATGATATAGGGGTCCTCGTTATATCCTTATTTCCTTTCTGGCTGAATGATTAAAGAATAATGTGATATTACAACCTCATATGTTAAAATTCGGAAGATAATGATTGATTTTACTATTCTTTATATATATGTCTGCAACCTACTTTAGAACTTCAAAGTTGTGTAAACGCTTTTCAGATAGAATTTTATATTTTTCTAAGTGCGAGTCAAAGAGCACTACTAGATATATATATATATACCATTCTTATACAATAATAATAAGTGATTTTGTTTTGTATGGTCGCAGAATGGTGGAGGAGACAATGATTATGCAATTGTGAGTAAACCGGTCGAAGATGGAAATGCTAACTCCGAGTATGATACCGAAAATTCTGTGGCAACTTTTGCATCTGGTGCTCAAAGTTTGTTGGATGATGGAGATGGACCAGTTGGGCCTGGAAGCAGAAAGCCGGCTTCTCCATATGATTTGCATATAATGACAGAGCCATACGGAGTCCCAAGTATGGTGGAAATATTTCACTTTTTATGCTCTTTATTAAATGTGGTCGAACATGTTGGGATGGGATCCCAATCAAACACCATAGCGTTTGACGAAGATGTGCCTCTGTTTGCATTGAATTTAGTCAACTCAGCCATTGAACTGGGTGGATCGTCGATCCGCCATCACCCAAGATTGTTAAGCCTAATTCAAGATGAGTTATTTCGTAACTTGATGCAATTCGGCTTGTCGATGAGCCCCCTTATTCTTTCGATGGTTTGCAGCATTGTGCTCAATTTGTATCAACATCTACGTACTGAACTCAAACTGCAGCTTGAGGCATTCTTTTCCTGTGTGATTCTAAGGCTTGCTCAAGGAAAATATGGGCCCTCGTATCAGCAGCAAGAGGTTGCTATGGAGGCTCTTGTGAACTTCTGTAGGCAGAAGAGTTTTATGGTGGAGATGTATGCCAATCTCGATTGTGATATAACTTGCAGCAACGTGTTTGAGGAACTGTCTAATCTTCTATCAAAAAGCACTTTTCCTGTGAACTGTCCTTTGTCTGCAATGCACATTCTTGCTCTGGATGGTCTAATCGCTGTTATACAGGGAATGGCCGAGAGGATAAGTAATGGATTGACTGGTTTGGACTTAGGTCCTGTCCATCTTGATGAGTACACACCTTTCTGGATGGTTAAGTGTGACAATTACAATGATCCAAATCACTGGGTTTCATTTGTCCGCAGGAGAAAATATATAAAGAGAAGGTTAATGATTGGAGCAGATCATTTTAACAGGGATCCAAAGAAGGGGTTAGAGTTTCTCCAAGGGACACATCTTTTGCCTGACAAACTTGATCCCCAAAGTGTAGCTTGCTTTTTCAGATATACTGCTGGACTTGATAAGAACCTTGTTGGGGATTTTCTTGGAAATCATGACGAATTCTGTGTTCAGGTTCTAAATGAGTTTGCGGGGACTTTTGATTTCCAGTACATGAATCTGGATACTGCACTCCGACTATTCTTGGAAACTTTCAGGTTGCCTGGAGAATCTCAGAAAATACAGAGAGTGCTTGAGGCTTTCTCTGAAAGATACTATATGCAGTCTCCTGAGATTCTTGCCAACAAGGATGCTGCTCTTGTGTTATCGTACTCTATTATCATGCTTAACACTGATCAACACAACGTTCAAGTAAAGAAAAAGATGACAGAAGAGGATTTTATTCGCAATAATAGGCATATCAATGGGGGAAACGATCTACCTCGAGAATTTTTGTCTGAACTCTATCACTGCATCTGCAACAATGAGATCAGGACTACTCCAGAACAAGGTGCAGGCTTTCCTGAAATGACTCCCAGCCGTTGGATTGATTTGATGCATAAATCTAAGAAAACTGCTCCATATATTATGGCTGATTCAAGGGCTTATCTTGACCATGATATGTTCGCTATTATGTCTGGTCCAACCATTGCTGCCATATCAGTCGTTTTTGACCATGCAGAACATGAAGACGTTTACCAGACATGCATCGATGGATTCTTGGCTATTGCTAAAATTTCTGCCTGTCATCATCTTGAAGATGTGCTTGATGATCTGGTTGTGTCTCTCTGTAAATTCACAACTCTGTTGAATCCATCATCTGTTGAAGAACCGGTTCTTGCATTTGGTGATGACGCAAAAGCAAGGATGGCAACTATCACTATTTTTACCATTGCAAACAAATATGGAGATTATATCCGAACAGGTTGGAGGAACATATTGGACTGTATCTTACGGCTGCATAAACTTGGACTTCTGCCAGCTCGTGTAGCTAGTGATGCAGCTGATGAATCTGAACTTTCATCTGAGCAAGGACAAGGAAAGCCTCTTGCTAATTCCCTATCTTCAGCTCATCTTCAATCAATGGGAACTCCGAGGAGATCTTCCGGATTGATGGGAAGGTTTAGTCAGCTTCTTTCACTTGATACAGAAGAGCCAAGATCACAGCCTACTGAGCAACAGCTTGCGGCTCATCAACGAACACTTCAAACAATTCAGAAATGTCACATTGACAGCATATTTACCGAAAGCAAGTTTCTACAAGCTGAATCTTTGCTGCAGCTTGCGCGTGCTCTTATTTGGGCTGCAGGTAGGCCTCAAAAAGGAAACAGTTCTCCAGAGGATGAGGATACTGCAGTTTTCTGTCTGGAACTGCTTATTGCAATCACTCTTAACAACCGAGACAGGATCGTTCTCCTATGGCAAGGCGTCTATGAACACATAGCTACTATCGCTCAGTCCACGGTGATGCCCTGCAACTTGGTGGAGAAAGCTATTTTTGGTCTACTACGGATATGCCAGAGACTACTTCCTTACAAAGAAAGCTTAGCTGATGAGCTTTTGAGATCTCTTCAGCTTGTGCTGAAACTAGATGCACGTGTTGCCGATGCCTACTGTGAGCAAATTGCAGCTGAAGTCAGCCGTCTTGTGAAAGCCAATGCTAATCACATCAGGTCTCAGGCGGGATGGAGAACAATCACATCATTACTCTCCATCACAGCACGGCACCCAGAAGCTTCTGAAGCAGGATTTAATGCTGTGTCCTTTGTTATGTCTGAAGGAACTCACTTGGTTCCAGCCAATTATGTACTCTGTGTTGATGCTGCAAGACAGTTTGCTGAATCCCGAGTGGGACAATCTGAACGGTCTATCCATGCGGTTGATCTAATGGGAGATTCTATAGAATATTTGGGTAAATGGGCTCGCTCAGCTAAGGAAAACATGGGTGCAGAAGATTTTGAGAAGATGTCACAAGATATTGGGGAAATGTGGTTAAGACTTGTTCAAGGACTAAGAAAAGTGTGTTTAGACCAGAGAGAGGATGTCCGAAACCACGCATTACAGTCATTACAAAAGTGTTTAGGCGGAGTGGATGGGATCAATCTAGCTCATAGCATGTGGTCTCAATGCTTTGACAAAGTAATCTTCACGGTTTTGGATGACTTACTTGAGATTGCTTCTGGTTCACAAAAAGACTATCGGAACATGGAAGGTACATTGCTTCTCGCAATCAAACTTCTCACCAAAGTGTTTCTTGAGCAACTCCAAGAGCTATATCTGTTATCAACGTTCTGCAAGCTATGGCTCGGTGTTCTAACCCGAATGGAGAAATACATGAAAGTGAAAGTAAGGGGCAAAAAAAGCGACAAGCTTCAAGAAAGCGTGCCAGAGCTTGTGAAGAACATATTGGTTGTGATGAAGAAGAGAGGTGTTCTTTTGCAAAGAAGTGCTCTTGGTGGAGATAGCTTATGGGAATTAACATGGCTTCATGTTAATAACATTGCTCCTCATATGCGACTGGAGCTATTCCCTGATCAAGAAGCCTCACAGCTTGGTGATGATGAAACCTTGTCAAATGGCTTATCTACTTCGCCTGAAGCTGGAGTAAACACAATTGGTTCGTGACCTTTTTAAATGTGAGCATCAGGTGAGTTTCTAAAAGCTTTCTACCGAATGTAATCTCGCTACGTTTTTGACTTTTGTAATATATGTGTTCCTAATTCGGAGACTGGAATCAGTTAATCCCCACCTTAGATAATTTGTTATTTTTACTCTTAACCCTCGGAACGTATTAGAAGGTCTTGAATATCGGTGGGGCCCACGAAAGAAAAATATCAGCATTCAGCAGAGTTGTTCAGCTTCCACGAGTTTTTTTTTGGGTTTCTCGTTAAGTCGTTTACGTTACGTAAATAATTTCTCAAACTGATTTTTTCGCGAGAAAATAATAAACCGAAGGAAAAAAATCGATCGTTAATTTTCTCCGATTGAATTAGAAAGAGCAGAGAATTCAATGGATTCGCTAACATCTATTTCTTCTTCCATAATAATACTCCCTCCGATCACCACTTCCACAATCTCGTTTTCAACTTCACGATCCGTATTGATTCGCCCTCGTTCCCATCGTTCTTCTTCCTTTTCCGGCTTGTCCTGCTCCAGAAAACGAAATTCGATTTCGAGAAAAACACTCTTCGTTAGCTGTAAATCGACCGGCGGCGGCGAAGAAGACGGAAGCGAGGAAGTTGAGAAGGCGCTTCACTTGGACGGTACGATCCCTGGGACTTCCGATGAGTTTGTTAGGCAAGTCTCATCGCGTGCTTACGACATGCGTCGGAAACTTGAAGAGACGTTTGATTCCACCAGCTACGACGGTATAACTTTCCTCTAATAGTATTTTCGATTTCGCATCTTGACAATTTGATTACTATGTATATCCATCCATGTAACATGTTACCTCCAGATTCATTGATACCTCCGTCGTATTAGAGATATAGGTTTAGTTATGTTTAAGCTGGGATTATGATCTTTGGTTTACCCGCACAACCAGTGAAGCTCTTCATTGATAGATATAGTAAGAGTTATGATTCAACAATTGGTGTGTTCTTCAACAATTAAGCTTATGTTCAGCTAAAGTTCATCAAAATTGATTTTATGCTCAACTGCTCTGTATCTTGCTTGATGGATTTTGTTGACTAATTCTCTCTTTCACTGTCTTGTCAACAATCTCAGTGTTGGAGTCTAACCCATGGAGAGAAGACTCGAAGCCAGTTTATGTACTAACACATAGAGAAAACCAAATATGCACCATGAAAACAAGAACAAACCACAGGTTCCAATTCTATTCCACTCAAAGCTTATTTTAGTTTCTCACTTTCTCTAGCTTGCCTGATATTAGCCAATCATTTTATAACAGTGAAGTAGAAAAAGAGCTTGGACTCTTGTTCTCAAGTAGGATTAGCAACAAAAAACAGCCTAGAGCGGACACTAAATTTGATATGCTCGTAGAAGACATCCGAAATGGAGTGCTGGTAAGTATATTCAATGAATTGCTTCCAAGATGGCACTATGAAATCCAAGGAAAATGTAATATATTTTCTATTAAAGGTTTTTGAAGATGTAAATGAGGCTGTTCGATACTGTGACTTGTTACAAGGTGGAGGAAAAGGGTGTGAAGGCGTCGCTGAGATCGAAGCCTCATCTGTAAGATATCATCATCTTGCCTTTAAACTAAACATTTGAAATTATCTTTTATTATTTGATTATTTCTTTTTGGTTGAATAGGTTTTTGATCTTTGCCGGAAAACAAGGTCTCTGGCAGTACTCTTTAGACGTGGAAGAACACCACCAACACCTCAGACGTTAGAGCGTAACTTGGGATCCCGTAAGCGTTCTTTAGAGGACTTAGGAGATGATAAATAACTATAAATACTTTATATAACTTAAACTGTAATTAACCGTGTATATATATATACTTATTGTTCCTTATATATAGATGCAAAAAAAGACTACTATATTGAAAATCTTAGAACATGTATATATAGTAACTTTTCTTTTTATGTTCATATAAAAATAGATGCTAAAGGCATATGCGTGTGTATTAATAGAAGTCATGTGATTCCATGTTATCCGGATCGTTGACTGAGACCCTTTCATTAGGACCATAAAGTATATTATATGATTTATAAAGTTTTCTTTATACAGTTATGAATGATATATTCATCAACTTCCGGCTTCGTTGACTTGTTCTTATTCTTCATTTTACATCATATAACGGTGACAGAGTTAAAACACACTCAAATAAACGGAAGAAAAAGTCATAAACTTATTGACGGCTAACTTAACGGCGATGATCTACGTTCACACAAGCAAGATAAAAGAAATAAAGCATTATCATCGTCTCTCTCTCGTTTTCACAGTAAAGAATTTGATTCCTCAATCACACAAATACGCAAATTCCAAATTTTCACTAATAATCACATAGCTCGCTCGATCAAATCGAACCCCTTTTACTAAAATTCTCGTTTTGATTTTGTGGGTTTGCATTTTATTTGTCTCAGTTACCTGAATCGGGTTGAAATGAGCTCCAGAGAAGGTGGCGAGCGAGCAGCTGCAGGGTCAAGCGTTGTGCCTTCAACATCTAACGATAAACAAAAGGAGAAACAACGTGTGAGTAGAACATCTCTGATTCTTTGGCATGCTCACCAAAACGACGCAGCTGCAGTTCGAAAACTCCTGGAGGAAGATCAATCTCTGGTTCACGCTAGAGACTATGATAAACGAACACCTCTCCACGTAGCGTCTCTTCATGGATGGATCAATGTTGCTATATGTCTGCTTGAGTTTGGTGCTGACGTCAACGCTCAGGATAGGTGGAAGAACACGGTAAAAAGCTTTTCTTTAAACATCTAAAACTTTGTTGTGATTCTAATACCTTTGATCTCTCTGATGTCTGTACCTTTTTTGTATTTGAAGCCTCTGGCTGATGCAGAAGGAGCTAGGAAGCAGAAAATGATTGAACTACTGAAATCTCATGGTGGTTTATCTTATGTGAGTTTTTGTTCTGATCTTGTTTAGCTTTAGATTAGTCATTGTTCCTTTTGTTTCATTCTTTAGAGCTTGCTATTAAATATGAAAAGTTTATGTGGATCTTGATCTCTGAATCTGGCTGAGTAAATTCTGTATACAGGGTCAAAATGGAAGTCATTTTGAACCAAAGCCTGTGGCACCACCAATTCCAAAGAAATGTGACTGGGAAATTGAACCTGCTGAGCTTGATTTCTCAAATGCTGCAATGATTGGAAAGGTTTCTTTATACTCTTTTGATGCCAAGTTTTGTCCTCAGTTAAGCATTATCTGTGTTTAGTTCATTACAATGAGTTTGTTTCTATTAGGGTTCCTTTGGTGAGATTGTAAAAGCTTATTGGAGAGGAACACCTGTAGCTGTGAAACGTATACTTCCATCTCTTTCAGATGATAGACTGGTTATGTAAGTTCTCTATCTCTCTTTCAGCAGATACTTTACTATCAGTCTCTCATAAGATTGTTTTTGTTTCATATTTGTTGATGTAGTCAGGACTTCAGGCATGAGGTTGATTTGCTAGTCAAGCTTCGTCATCCAAATATAGTACAATTCTTAGGAGCTGTAACTGAAAGAAAACCCCTTATGTTAATTACAGAGTACTTGCGCGGTGTAGGTTTTCGCTAATCTCTGTGTGTTTTCTTCATGGCTAACTTAATGATTCATCTATTGTTTTTTCACAGGGAGATCTTCATCAATACCTCAAGGAAAAAAATGGTCTTTCTCCAGCAACTGCTGTCAACTTTGCTTTGGATATCGCAAGGTACTTGAAGCTTAACATTTGAGAAATGTATGCAAAAATGTGTTCATCATATTTGGCTTTTGTGTTTTTTTTTGTAATTTGTTGATGACAGAGGAATGACATATCTTCACAATGAACCAAATGTTATCATTCATCGAGATCTTAAACCAAGGTAACTTTAACTGCGTTCATAGCTTACTCAGTTTTTTTTTAACTTTAAAGCCACTGTTCATAAACAGCTACTTGCATTTTACATTTCAGGAACGTGCTTCTCGTTAATTCCAGTGCAGACCACTTGAAAGTTGGAGACTTCGGTCTTAGTAAGCTCATAAAAGTTCAAAATTGTCACGATGTCTACAAAATGACTGGCGAAACCGGAAGCTGTAAGTCTTGTTCTTATAGTAAAACCCAGAAGTTCTCTTTTCTTTTTTCTTTCATTTCTCTAACTTCATCTCCTTTGTTTCTCTTCTTCAAAACCAGACCGTTATATGGCTCCTGAAGTATTCAAACATAGAAAATACGACAAGAAAGTTGATGTCTTCTCCTTTGCGATGATACTTTACGAGGTACTAAGATCTTAAGTTACAATCTACAGTTAGAGAATCTTGAACTTAATTTCATTCCCACATTGTATGTTAGATGCTTGAAGGAGAGCCACCGTTTGCAAACCATGAGCCATATGAAGCAGCTAAAAATGTATCTGATGGACACAGACCTACATTCCGGTCCAAAGGATGCACACCAGATCTAAGAGAGTAAGCCAAATCACCTTAGGGTTTTACATTTACCAAGTAAACTAAGTTGTTTTATCTTTTCATAGGTTAATTGTTAAATGCTGGGAGGCTGATATGAACCAGAGACCATCGTTTCTGGATATCCTCAAGAGACTTGAAAAGATCAAGGAAACTCTTCCATCAGATCATCATTGGGGCTTATTCACTTCATAAACACCAAATCTTTATTTAAAGAAATAAAAACAAAAGTAGAAACAAGGAAGTAAACTTCCTCTGCTTCTTGTCTTTTGTAAAGATTGTTTTTTTTTTTCATTTGTTTTACAGTAAAACGACATGAAAGAGTGTGGTATTTTGAATAGTCTCTGTCATCATAGATATAGTTATGGTATTTTAGATGAGCTTCTTTTTCTGGAAGAATGTTTTCAAGTGCCAAAACTGAAGAGCTGCGACTGATGAACACACTGTGAGAGAAACAAAACTCAACCATGCCATCTTTGAATGTGTCGATCTGTTCAATTCGTGCATCTCTTCTTCCCTGTACATATACCAAAAGAAGATGGTTTTGAGTCATTCTCTTCCGGGGAAGACAGGTTTAGTTGTGAAATTTCACCTGTCCCGGAGATAGAACATCTCTTCATGGATGGAATTCACGGTTTCAAATAACTTCTTAACCTCAAGCTCCATTATCTGCCGAACATAGTTAATAAATACGAGATTCTTTTTAGAACTCTGAAATCTCTAAAGCAATGTTGCTGACTCAAAATTCATCATCTTGTTATAACCAAACCAATGCACCAACATTTCTTAATCGAGATTTGACCATCTACTTAGCTATCAGTATCTCACACATTATACAATAGAATTAGAATGAATCATCAACGGTTTGACTAAGTTAAGACCTTAAGTGGAAAAACTTACTTCGACTTGGCTCTTCTTAGCCACATTTGACCAGTCCCTTGTATGAATACCCGTCCTCCAATCAAAGTCAATGATCAACATTGTCTCTGGTTTGTGGTCAACGGCGGAGAAACAAGTTATATAATCCCCTGTTTCAACCGCAGTGAACGAGAACTGACCTGAATCTACACCGTCAGCTTCGTGATAAGCCGTCCCTTGCGGCGATGTAACCTATATACATCAACAACCATAAAAAATAGTAGCAAAATTGAGATAAGGAAGATTTTAAGATGAATTATTAGTACCCTGACTGTGATTTTATGGGAAGCAGGAAGAGGATGATGATCTTCGTTAGGGTTTACGATGCTATATTTACCGACGGTCATGGCGTTTGCGTGAATCTCCTCGGAGATGCATTTCGTGTGCCCAGATAGTAAGTCGTATCGCATAGAGAGTGTAACGGGAGATAAAATGTAAACGATCAACACTACAATAGAGCTCCGACGAAGATCCATGGCGGCTCTGATATAGAGATAGAGAGAAATCGATCTGACGGGTTTCAAAGTTTATAGTTTAAAGAAGAAAGCAAGTACCAAGTAGACAATGAAAGTCATTACGCACGTGTAAGTGTTTAATTCGTCAAAACATTAACAAGTTTAGTGGGCTTTAAGTTAAGGGCCCAATAGAGTTTTGGACTTATCTTCTAAAGAATCTCAGATTTATACATTATTATTTGTACACTTAATTTTTTTGTTAAAGAATAAAAATAGTACTCCGTATAACTTTCCTTTGAAGGGATGTTATTGCTAAGCAAATGAATATTCCAGTTCATTCTTATTTGGTTTCTGTGTATTTTGTTGTTTTAATTAAGCACATAATTTACACACATATTAACTACAGAAATGTCTGGAAAATAATCTTGATCAGTGCAATAAGTAGATGATATTAATCGGAAAAAGAAAACTCGTCGAGATTCAAACCTTGAAGCTGTTTGTTTGTTATCTTATTTAATTCTTACAGTTTTGAAGAAAATTAATTCCAGCGAAAATTTTGTAGTTTTATCTCATGAAGCAGAGACGAAGATCTTCGTTGGAGGAGGGTGATGGAAGTTAGATCAGAGAGTACTACTCAGGCGCGAAGCGATAAGATTCCGCCTCTGGCAATTACAAAGCCACGTGTACAAGTCTGGTTCGTTAGAGTCTGCTCCAGCATTTTGGTTTGGACGTGTTTGGTTCAGCTTTTCGCCGTCGGTGAGCTTTGGCATTCCCGGATCTTCGGTGGTTTTACCAATAAGATTTCTAGATTTTCAGCCCCCGTTGATCCTGTTCCATTGCCACCTCCACCGAGTCAGTTTCCTGGTTTTTCTATTTATTGCTATTTAGGGTTCTTCAGAGTGTAATAAGATTATCGTTGTTTTTTTTGCAGGAAATTATACAAGTAATGGTATTTTACTTGTATCCTGTAATGGTGGATTGAATCAAATGCGTTCCGCGGTTTGTCTCACTTGCTCTTTTGATTTTTTTCAGATTTAATATTTCAAAATTCTGAAGCATGTTGTTGTGTGTTTAGATTTGTGACATGGTGACTGTTGCTAGGCTATTAAACCTCACTCTTGTTGTTCCAGAGCTTGATAAAACATCTTTTTGGGCTGATCCTAGGTACTATATCTTTTATATGATCGCACATGTTTGATATCTCTTGACATTTTTTAGCTCTGTTTAGGAATCTAAAGCATCTTTGGTTTTCGTTTGCAGTGGTTTTGAGGATATTTTTGATGTGAAACATTTCATTTATTCATTAAGAGATGAAGTTAGGATCTTAAGGAGGCTTCCAAAACGGTATAGCAACAAGTTTGGACATCAAATGTTTGAAATGCCTCCTGTGAGCTGGTCTGATGACAAATATTACTTGAAGCAGGTTTGTTCTGTTCATGAGTTTTTGTATCTCTCCACTTATTCTTGTGGCAACATATATCAAGCATTTGAAATTTCTTCATTTCTTGTATTGTGTCTTTGTTTTCTCTGATGACATCTTTGGTGCTTTATTTGAAGAATATTCACACTTACGATCTGCATATGTGATCGGTTATATTTCTTGTTCAGGTATTACCTCTTTTCAGCAATAATAAAGTTGTACACTTCAATAAGACTGACACCCGTCTGGCAAACAATGGTCTTCCGTTAGCACTTCAGCGGCTCAGGTGTCGGGTGAACTTCCAGGGACTAAAGTTCACTCCACAGCTTGAGGCTTTGGGATCGAAGTTAGTTCGAATTCTACAACTAAGAGGTCCATTTGTGGCTCTGCATCTGAGATATGAGATGGATATGTTAGCTTTTTCTGGTTGCACTCATGGTTGCACTGAGGAAGAAGCAGAAGAACTAAAAAAGATGAGGTTTCTCTTCAAAACTTCTGTTCTGAATTGGTGCTTCAATTACAAGTCTTTACCAGTGCTTTTGTTGTTAATGCATGGATCCGTTTTGTGTTCTTCAGGTACACATATCCCTGGTGGAGAGAGAAGGAGATAGTCTCAGAGGAGAGGAGGGCTCAAGGCCTCTGTCCTCTAACGCCAGAGGAGGTAGCATTGGTTCTTAAAGCATTGGGATTTGAGAAAAATACACAGATATACATTGCAGCTGGTGAGATTTATGGGAGCGAGCGTAGACTAGCCGTTCTAAGGGAAGATTTCCCTAGAATTGTGAGTTTACTAGTTCCAGCTTCTCTTGTCTTGTTACAATGAGTAATCAGCTGCATCTTCATAATATAATTCACTTTTTATTATTTATTACGCTCACATATGGTTATAGGTAAAGAAGGAAATGTTATTGGAGTCTTCAGAGCTGCAACAGTTTCAGAACCACTCGTCTCAAATGGCTGCTCTAGATTTCATGGTATCTGTGGCCAGCAACACTTTTATTCCCACATATGATGGAAACATGGCAAAAGTTGTGGAAGGTCATCGAAGGTAAAGCATTCATATTCATAACAGCTGACAAAATAACTATTAAAAAAACAATACATGTGATTATTACATAACCATGATCGGTCTGTCTAATCTAAATTTACAGATACCTTGGATTTAAGAAGACAATCCTGCTTGACCGGAAGAGACTCGTGGAGCTAATAGACTTACATCACAACAAGACACTCACATGGGATCAGTTTGCATTAGCCGTCAAGGAAGCCCATGAAAGACGAACAGGAGCACCTACACAACGAAGAGTAATCTCTGACAAACCAAAGGAGGAAGATTACTTCTACGCAAACCCTCAAGAATGTCTTTGTGAAGGTACAAATTGCCACGACCTGTTTGGCCATAGAAATTCCAGTTTAGTAAATTTTTAGCATATTATCACGACATGTCAAATACACCCTTGAAAGGGAGCTGTGCATAGTTCCGTTATAGTTGCTGATTTTGACTTATTAGTTTTACTCTCAAATTAAAGATGTAACTAAAAGAAGATGCTGACTCATCTTATAGAATTTTTGAAAAGGTTGTTTTTGGCAATTAACCTAACATACAAATTGTGGTCTCTCAGTTCTTCTGTCTCGAGGTTGCCTTTACTGGAGACATTTCATCAAGAATACATGTCATTAGCCAAGTTTTTTTTATCAGAGAAACTGAACTTTGATCACATAGATGAAAAAAAAAACACCAGAAGACAGTAGAATTAGTAGATTCAGGAAGAATATCAAGATAAACTCTCCATGAAGACTCACTCATCTTCGTACTTATATCTGATTAAAAACAGGGTAACTGAAAGTCTGAAACGCACGGCTTCAATCCTTCAAAAACCTATTCTCTATAGTTAATAATAGAAAAAGCCCATTAATGGAAAAAGGCCAAGCCCTACATCCAGCTGGTCATAACGCATAAGCGACGCTGGATGACATGGTCGATGCTGGTCGACTGGTCGGATGAACTTTTATTTTTATTGTCATCGGTCGGATCAATAAATTATGGACTGGTCAACAAAATTCATCCTTTAAATATATATTTTCATTGTTCCTTTTTCCCCCGCTTTTCTAAAACGTAAGTCAAAGATTGGTCAACAAATATTATTTCTTACTTTTAACTTGGTTTTTCCAAAGTCTCTTAAATAACGCTGCTTTCAGTTAATCTTTCAAACTATCTCCATGTTTTAACTGTAATTAATTTACCAAAATCGGTGTCATTATATAGAAGAGTACGTAAAAAGTAAATGGCTTATTTTGCTTCTTTTTTTTAGCTTCGATTTTTTGTATTGTATATTTGTATGGAAGCTTTTTGGTTGATCGAGTATTTAGTTTTTCTTTTATGTTATTTGACTCATTAATAATGCAATTTTTTAGATTTTTTTTTTCCCCAAAATCGTCATTTTATTGATTGTTGTTCATACATAAGTATCAAATATGTAACCATAAAAGAGAAAACCATTCAGAAATGAAAATGTTTGTGTAAATGTTACAATAATAGATACTGAATGATGTCCATGCTTAGCTGAATACCTCAAATGGGGACGTTGTTGAATTTATCAATTAGGATTGAAGCTTTAATCCAAGAAGGTGCACCTCTTGCAATATATGATTGTGTTCTTTGATCTGTAATAACACTCTTTGCAATTCGAGTAGCAGGGTCAGCTTCGTTTCCTGAACCAAAGACGACAGAGGAACTGGACATTTGATCCAACAGATCCGTTGCCAATAATAAGAGATGGTCTCGTGCCTGCTCAAATCTTCGTTCTCTCATTCGTTCCACCAACAGTTCTGAATCAATTTCAAAGATGATATTAGCATAATTCAAAGTTCTTAGGCTTTCCAATGCCCACACACAACCTAAGGCATCTGCTTCTATCTTTGATCTAACATTTGCATACGATCTCCGACTGTGCATCAATGGTGATCCTTCATGATCTCTAAGAATCCAAGCCACTCCACAATTAAATGATGAAGAGTCCTAGGCTGTACCGATATTACATTTAGGAAATGGAACATTTGGTGCAATCCATACCAAAGTGTTACCTTGGTTGGCTCTGTTATCCTGTTCATTCGCCGCAAACCATTCATCTGAATCATCAAATGCTCGTTTTACAATACTCATTTCTCGGACCATTTCGTGGTATAAACGAAATATCCATTTATTATGGATATTTCCTTTGTACACATACTAAAAACTATAAATTCATAGCTAACTGTTTCAGCTAATTGACAGAACAAACAACATATATTTTACAGACAAATATATTATTATAACCATATTTATCAGTTCTTTATATTAAATAGGATAAGTTTAGAACATTTTATTAGTTTTTTTTTACTGAAACATTTATTAGGTGACATGCTTCTTCTATGTGGCTAATGACAAATGAAGTTGTAATGTAAAGATCTGTAACCTAAACTTTATTTGTAGACATGATGATCCAACTACATGGCAAAATGAAGTTTGGCAGTATATATATATTCCAAAAAAAGCAGACTGACTACCCCAAATAAATATTGTTGCTTACTTGTTTGTTATTCTTATTCTTTAATGGATAAAGTCAAATTTGATCCACAAAGATACAAGTCTTGGTGACAGACTAGATCGTTGGCTGTTTATGGATTATATATATATATTGTAAACTACACAAAGTTTAGTTTGTCAAATAGTCTACGATATCGTTGGCTGTTTATATAAAAATGATCCCCACACCTAAATCCCCCTATAACTATTAATCTTTAGGTCATAGCATTAACGTAATATATATTTATTAGCTGGGTCTATATTATTCTTGTACTGACCAACCTAGTTTATATTAACCTCGTAGTTAAAGTTTTGAGTTTTTGACAGATCAAATATGTTATAACGTGCAAACAAACTCATGTTATAAAGTTATCAACTAACTGATGCTCTACTCATGGAAGTAATAATAAATGAAAATAATTCGTCATAGGTGACGCTATAAATGGATATTACAATAGATAAATAAATAAATAAATAGGTAGGATAATATCATAATAATTGAAGAGTAGTTGGATAACTAAAAATAGGCAGAAGAAAATTTGGTTACGGCTGCGAATAGAGGAATGGTCGATAAGCTTAAAACTATATTTACTCAAAATCGAAAATAATTAAACATTTTGGGAACTCACTAAGTCTAAATGCTTTGAATCAAATTATTAAATAATGTTATTAATCATTGTAGTTATGATGCCCTTCATCATTATTACAAGTATTGTATTTTTGGATTGCATAGGGAACAGCCAAATGAAGACTCTTGTCATGTGATGATAATCCCTTACTTCATGGGGTATCTTTCCATTCAAACATGAGGAATCATTTATTTTTTTATTAATTATTTAAATAATTTGTTTCTCTATAAGTATACTCAAATAAATTATGTAAAAAGCCTTCTATTTTATAACTATCAGTTTATATTAGCTTATACTCTATGTTAGAGTTTGTAATCGTTACTTTACATATGTCATTTTTTTTCTATTATAGTTTAGTCCCTATACTAAATGGGTTAGTATAGTTTAGTATAGGTTAGTATAGTATAAAAAAAATAAAAAAAAATGGGTTAGTATAGTTTAGTCCCTATACTAAATTCGAGCTTCAATAATAAAAAATATTAATTGTTTATATAGATGCACACAAGAACATAAAGAAAAAAAAACTTCATATTGATTCCCTTCGACAAGTGAAATCTTTAAAGATATGCTTTGTCACAACTTAGGGCAATGTCTTTGGAATCACATGATCGATTAAATCAGCATTATTAATTTATTACATACTGTCAAAAGCTTAACATGCGATGTTTCAATACAGACATGAACTCAAACCTATTCAAGCTGAGAACGCATGCTCGACCATTTGTGGTAATGCTTTGTCATTTTTAGGTTAACAAAATCACTAAACAGAAGTTTATAAAACAAAGTCTAGCTAATGTGAAGTAGTGTCAACCAAAAATGCAAAAGATATTATTGTCTAATGGTTGAACTAAAACGTGCCGTTAAATAATTATTATAATTGATATAATCATACAAGTGGTTAATTATTTTATTTAAAATAATAATTATTATGATAAAGAGTATTATCATTTAAAAAAAAAATATTTTAACTTTTTATCCATGATCGAGCTTATCAGTAATAACTTCATGTATTTTATTTAGTACATAAAAGTCATGAGTAGTTTTAATAATAAATGTGTACTTGTGAAAATTCTCAACAGTCACATGTCGCTTGCAATGACTTTTTTGATTTTTTTTTTTCGTTCAACTAATTGATTTTTCTTTCCCCCTAGTTAACGACTTTAATTGTTTTTTTTCCCCCATTTTTTTGTTTTATTTATGAACACGCAATTACATCCCTATGGACAGGACAAACACGTTTGATCCGTATATTACTTTATTTGATTCAGACCAATACCTACAAACTCAATTCAGAAAAGTTAATCAATTTATGACATTTAACAATTGGTTATATGTAAAGATTGTAACTCAACCAGATGATGCGACCACCATGAATATAGTGACATGAAATGTGCATTTATATACATGATGAGATCTGTATTGGCCGCAAAGTATGGCTATTCCGATTTGGACAGCACAGTAGGACGGTTAAGCATCTGGTTGTCAGGATCTATCATTGTATTTTAAGATATTTAAATT
Source organism: Leavenworthia alabamica (assembly GCA_000411055.1). Taxonomy (NCBI): domain Eukaryota; kingdom Viridiplantae; phylum Streptophyta; class Magnoliopsida; order Brassicales; family Brassicaceae; genus Leavenworthia; species Leavenworthia alabamica. Next base: position 199,977 of record KE159425.1, read on the forward strand.
TATATCTGTATTTTTTGTTTTATATGAATTTTCATAAATTTTAGAGATTTGGAGTTTAGATATTTTTTAAAGAGTAGGTGCTTATAATACCATCATTTATAGTTTATTGGACAAAATTATATTTTATTTTTAATTAGACATAAATATTATTTTTTATTAAAATCATATTTTTAATTTAATGTTAGGGTTGAGTATTTAGTGGTTAGGTTTAGTTTTTTATTATTTGGGTTGAGTATTTAGTGGTTAGTTTAGTATTTATTGTTTGGATTTTGTGTAATTTTCAAAAATATAATATAATTTTTAATTCAATTGAATTATTAAATGATAATTTTGTCTCAAATTAATTTTAATGGTATTTGTGGAAATTAAAATTAATTTGGTGGTATTTTTGAAAATTGCCTCTTTTTAAATTGTATTTTTAATAATGATTAAATTCAAATTTACACACTGAATATTATTATTTTTTGTTAAATATTAGTTTTGTATTTTTTTAGTATCATTTTTTTAAATACAAACGAATCTAAATATTTATTTTTATAGGATATCTAAGTATTTTTATATAAATACATACAAAATTAAGTATATAATCAAAAAGATTTCACTATCTATATTTAAATCCGTTTTATTAGTTAATTTATTATTCAAATCTGAATTAGTTTATTTTAATAGAAGTTTTGGAGCCCGGATAATCCATTTAATTGCTAAGAAAAATCACTAAATCAAATAACTAAAAATATGCTATAATAATGTTATCGATGATGTAACAGATAAAACAAAAATATTATAAAACATAGTTATTATTTTATTTAAAATTTATAGGTTTAAAAAGAAAAGTTAAATCATAAATGAAGAAATAAGCAAAACTGCACCCGCCTCTTCATCTCTCACCTCCACTTTCTCTTTCTCATTCAATGGTGGAAGCAAACAAATCAAACTGAGATTTCGAATCTCGATTTACATATCCACTTCTTCCTCATAAACTTAAATCAGATACCTCATTACAAGTGGCAACGATGTTAGGTCGAGACGAAGATCTGGTACGAACACTGAGCGGGAGGGGAAGTTTTGCTTCCACAAGTCACCGGAGTTTAACCGGAGCTTCAAAAAGCTTCAGAGATGTGTTCGTTCCTACAGGAGATGATGTGTTCGGGAGAAGTGAACGTCGAGAAGAAGATGAGGTGGAGCTCCGGTGGGCGGCGATTGAGAGATTACCGACGTATGATCGGTTAAGAAAAGGGATGTTACCACAAACGATGGTCAACGGTAAGATTGGACTTGAAGAAGTTGACGTAACGAAGCTTGCTCCTAAGGAGAAAAAACATCTTATGGAAATGATTTTGAAATTTTTTGAAGAAGATAATGAAAAGTTTCTTAGTCGATTAAGAGAAAGGACTGATAGGTAAATATTTTAATATCTTCATGTTTTTTTAATTATTTTTTAATTTGATTAACAATTAATCCATTAGGCAACAAAAATATATATATATTATAATTTTCATTAGTTTGATTTTGTATGTTTGTGTGAAAACAGAGTGGGAATTGAAGTTCCAAAAATTGAAGTTAGGTATGAGAATGTATCGGTGGAAGGAGATGTGCGTAGTGCAAGCAGAGCTCTTCCTACTCTCTTCAACGTCACTTTGAATACAATTGAGGTTTTTTTATTTTTATTTTTAATAATAAATACTTTGGTAACTTTGTCTTGGTCTATGTTGTTGAGACTTAAGAAAATAAGATTTAAGTTTCTTTAAATTTGACGATAAAAACGTTTGACATACAAATAAAAAACAAAAGAAAAAAACTAACTTTACGGCTTTTTAAGTCTATGGGTAAATATTTCTCCTTTTAGAATTAGGAACTATTCTTCTCGGGTCCACAAGTTGTTGCTATTGACGTTGAAGCATTTGAAGATCTTGTTTATGTGACAAAAAATGATGCAGCTTCTTTACTTAGAATTTTTATGTTATTTTGTAAATAGAGCGTTCTTGGATTATTCCACCTCCTTCCATCTAAAAAGAGGAAGATTCAGATACTTCAAAATATTAGTGGCATTGTCAAACCATCAAGGTAATTTAAAATACATTTTTTACTATATTATATGTCTATGGAAGGAGAATACATATATTGAGTCTACATTGTTGTTGAAATTTTTTAGGATGACTTTATTACTTGGTCCACCAAGTTCAGGGAAAACAACTTTGTTACAAGCTTTGGCTGGGAAGCTCGATGACACTCTCCAGGTTTTTGTGTTTGTTGTCTATTACATTAATATATATGCTCATGAGTTAACATTTCCGGGTTCTATGGCAAACAGATGTCAGGGAAGATAACTTATTGTGGTCATGAGTTCCGTGAGTTTGTTCCTCAGAAGACATGCGCCTACATTAGTCAGCATGATCTTCACTTTGGAGAAATGACAGTGAGAGAAACACTGGATTTTTCTGGGAGGTGTCTAGGTGTTGGAACTCGGTACCAGCTTCTGACTGAGCTCTCAAGGAGGGAGAGAGAAGCTGGAATAAAACCAGACCCTGAGATTGATGCATTCATGAAGTCTATTTCAATATCCGGGCAAGAATCTAGTTTGGTTACAGACTATGTACTTAAGGTACAACTTTTGTCCTTGTGTCTTTTTCTAACAATGTGATAAAACAATATTTTGGGCTTATCTCTGGTTATAATGCCATTTGATAGATACTTGGTCTGGACATCTGTGCTGACATACTTGTTGGTGATGTGATGAGACGAGGTGTTTCTGGTGGACAGAAGAAGCGTCTAACAACAGGTAAAAATGATTACATATGCTCTCTTTGTTGTCCCCATGATTCATTACAGTAGCAGTCATAAACTAAGATGATTTTTGTCTAAACTGAGCAGGAGAGATGCTAGTAGGACCAGCAACAGCTTTTTTCATGGATGAAATATCAACAGGGTTGGATAGTTCTACAACATTCCAAATCTGCAAGTTCATGAGACAATTAGTTCATATCGCAGATGTCACGATGGTTATTTCGCTTCTACAACCCGCACCTGAGACATTTGAGCTTTTCGATGACATTATCCTGCTCTCAGATGGCCAAATCGTCTACCAGGGTCCACGGGACAATGTTCTTGAGTTCTTTGAGTACATGGGCTTCCAATGTCCTGAAAGGAAAGGAGTTGCAGACTTTTTGCAAGAAGTCACGTCTAAGAAAGACCAAGAACAATATTGGAACAGAAAAGAACAACCTTACAACTATGTGTCAGTGAGTGATTTTTCAAATGGCTTCAATTCTTTTCACAAAGGGCAACAACTTGGTTCAGATCTTAGGGTTCCATATGACAAAGCTAAAACTCATCCTGCTGCATTAGTCACACAAAAGTATGGTATATCGAACTGGGAGCTTTTGAAGGCATGTTTTGATAGAGAATGGCTTCTTATGAAACGTAACTCCTTTGTGTATGTGTTCAAGACTGTCCAAATAACCTTCTTGTCTTTGATTACCATGACGGTTTATCTTAGGACAGAAATGCATGTTGGCACTGTACAAGATGGTCAAAAGTATTATGGTTCTTTGTTTTTCAGTTTGATCAATGTAATGTTTAATGGTATGGCTGAACTAGCATTCACTGTGATGAGGCTTCCAGTTTTCTACAAGCAGAGAGACTTCTTGTTCTATCCTCCATGGGCTTTCGCCTTACCAGCGTTTCTTTTGAAGATTCCATTATCTCTTGTAGAATCAGGAATATGGATTATACTAACATACTATACTGTCGGTTTTGCTCCAGCTGCTGCCAGGTATATTTGCTTGCTTCTAGTGCTCATGCTTACCACTAGGTAGCTTTTTTATGTTCTTTTGTTTTCATTTTTTTGAACTAACCAAACGTTGTGTCCATTAGGTTCTTCAAGCAGTTGCTGGCTTACTTCTGTGTGAATCAGATGGCTCTTTCTTTGTTTAGATTCCTTGGAGCCGTAGGAAGAACAGAAGTAATCTCCAACTCGTTTGGGACCTTTACATTACTAATCGTATTTGTTCTAGGAGGCTTCATTATTGCTAAAGGTAAGCAGATAACTCCTAATTGTATAAGTGTCTCTTCACATCAATGTAAGCATCTTTATGTGGAATTTTTCAAGTGACACATTTATATATTTTGCTTCACAGATGATATCCCGCCGTGGATGACTTGGGCCTATTATACATCACCTATGATGTATGGACAGACTGCTATTGTTATGAATGAATTTTTGGATGACCGATGGAGCACTGTAAGATTTCACCAAGTTCTTGTCTGATTGACTTCTCTTTGCCAATTGTGATGCATAATATTTTATGTTACATGTTGCAGCCCAACAATGATACTCGCATCAACGCGAAAACAGTTGGAGAAGTCTTGCTGAAGAGCCGAGGCTTTGCTACAGAGCCATANACATCACCTATGATGTATGGACAGACTGCTATTGTTATGAATGAATTTTTGGATGACCGATGGAGCACTGTAAGATTTCACCAAGTTCTTGTCTGATTGACTTCTCTTTGCCAATTGTGATGCATAATATTTTATGTTACATGTTGCAGCCCAACAATGATACTCGCATCAACGCGAAAACAGTTGGAGAAGTCTTGCTGAAGAGCCGAGGCTTTGCTACAGAGCCATACTGGTTTTGGATCTGTATTGTGGCACTACTTGGGTTTTCTTTGTTGTTCAATCTCTTTTACATAATAGCCTTGACGTATTTGAACCGTAAGTGTTCTTACTTTAACTTTTTAGCTATTCAGGACTCTGAACAAGAATCATTTTTGAGTTTACATTGTCTTGAAAAATATTTCTTCAGCTCTTGGCAACTCTAAAGCTACAGTTGTGGAAGAAGGCAAAGGCAAAGGCAAACAGAAAGGGAGTAGCCATGGAACTGAAGGTGTAATTTTTTTTACCTTCTCTATTTTATAAACTATGTGTCTTGTTTCTGACTATGTTGAGAAGTTTCAGGTTCTGTAGTGGAACTCACTAGTTCTTCAAATCATGGACTAAAGAGAGGAATGGTTTTACCTTTCCAACCACTTTCTCTTGCATTCAACAATGTGAACTACTATGTTGATATGCCTGCAGTAAGTTACTTGAGTCTCATATTTCCCAATTCTGTGTAACGCTATTACAAATGCACCTTAAGTTTCCTTCAAAATACTGCAGGAAATGAAGGCTCAAGGAGTTGAAGGTGATCGGCTTCAGTTACTAAGAGATGTTGGTGGAGCTTTCAGGCCAGGCGTATTGACAGCATTGGTAGGTGTCAGTGGTGCTGGTAAGACAACCTTAATGGATGTCTTGGCTGGTAGGAAAACAGGAGGCTACATCGAAGGGAGTATTAGCATATCTGGTTACCCGAAGAACCAAGCGACATTTGCTCGAGTTTCTGGTTATTGTGAACAAAATGATATTCATTCTCCACATGTTACTGTCTTTGAATCCTTAATCTACTCAGCCTGGCTTCGTCTTTCCGCTGACATAGATACCAAAACAAGAGAGGTAAGTATAACTATGCATTCTCATAATCACTTGCGATGTTGATTAGAAGCTTACAAACTCAAGTTGGTTAGCTTATATATGTGATTCATAGATGTTTGTTGAAGAAGTGATGGAGTTGGTAGAGCTCAAATCTCTTAGAAACTCTATAGTTGGTCTTCCTGGAGTAGACGGTCTTTCGACAGAACAGAGGAAGAGACTTACTATTGCAGTTGAATTAGTAGCTAACCCATCAATAATCTTCATGGATGAACCAACATCTGGTCTTGATGCAAGAGCTGCTGCCATTGTTATGCGCACTGTTAGGAATACTGTTGATACAGGGAGAACTGTAGTTTGTACAATTCACCAGCCCAGCATCGACATTTTCGAATCTTTCGATGAGGTTTGCCTCCGAAAAAATCCACTTTCTTTTAGTCCCAAAACCCATCATAAATTTAACAAATCATCTTTGGTTGATGCAGCTGCTTTTAATGAAACGAGGAGGACAAGTTATATATGCTGGAAGTCTTGGACATCACTCTCATAAACTTATTGAATACTTTGAGGTGAATAATCCTTTTTTTTCCATCTCTTTGATACATATATATAACTACGGAAGTAATTATAATCTTGAACTCTATTTGCAGGCTGTTGAAGGGGTTCCAAAGATTAAGGATGGATACAACCCTGCGACGTGGATGCTTGATGTCACTACTCCTTCAATGGAGTCACAACTGAGCTTAGACTTTGCTCAAATATTCACCAACTCTTCTCTTTATCGGTATGTTTAAGAATAATAAACCAGATTTGTTACAGTGTCTCCGTAATCTGAACTTGATGTTTTACTCAGGAGAAATCAAGAACTCATCAAAGAGCTCAGTACTCCACCACCAGGATCAAATGATCTCTACTTCCCAACTAAGTACTCACAACCTTTTTTAACTCAAACCAAAGCATGCTTCTGGAAACAGTATTGGTCAAACTGGAGATATCCTCAGTACAATGCTATTCGGTTTGTCATGACAATAGTGATTGGTGTCTTGTTTGGTCTAATTTTCTGGCAAACAGGAACAAAGATGTAAGTCCTTTTCTTATATTTCCTCTTATTCCTCTTATTAAACTATGATCATCTTATGTATTCATCCAAAAACCAAAATCAAAACAGGGAGAAAGAACAAGACCTTAATAACTTCTTTGGAGCCATGTATGCTGCTGTGTTTTTCCTTGGTGCCACTAATGCAGCAACAGTTCAACCCGCAATTGCAACTGAGCGAATGGTTTTCTACCGAGAAAAAGCCGCTGGAATGTACTCAGCCATTCCCTATGCAATTTCTCAGGTACTTAAACCATTCTACCAAATTTTTCTTACCTTATATATACAAGGTTAGACCACAATCACAACTCAAAACCAAAAATGATTCAGGTTGCAGTGGAAATCATGTATAATATAATACAAACCGCAATTTATACGCTAATTCTATACTCAATGATTGGATATGACTGGACTGTGGTCAAATTCTTCTGGTTCTACTACTACATGTTAACAAGTTTCATTTACTTCACACTATATGGTATGATGCTTGTGGCCTTGACTCCAAACTATCAAATAGCTGGAATCTGCATGTCCTTCTTCCTCAGTCTATGGAATCTTTTCTCCGGTTTCCTCATCCCTAGACCGGTATATAAAATTAAACCAACTTACAATTGAATAACATAGATGTTTTAGAAGCTAACTAACTTAAAACTTGTTGATGCAGCAAATACCTATATGGTGGAGATGGTACTACTGGGCCTCTCCTGTAGCTTGGACATTGTACGGAATCATCACATCTCAAGTAGGAGATAAAGATTCAATGGTGCACATCACTGGTGTTGGAGACATGAGCCTCAAAGCATTGCTAAAAAATGGATTTGGGTTTGAACATGACTTCTTACCAGTTGTAGCTGTTGTCCACATAGGATGGATCCTAGTCTTTATATTTGTTTTTGCTTATGGTATCAAGTTCCTCAACTTCCAAAGAAGGTGAAGAAACCTTGTTAGAATTAGAGTTGAAAAAACTTAATAGAAAAGTGTTGAAAGTGTATGAAGACTCATTGTTATATTATGCAAATCCCTTTTTTAGTGTGGTTTCTTTCGATTTATTTCTGAACGTCCGATCTTTTCATTCAAACATGAGTGATCATTTGTAGTCGTGGGGTATCAAACGTATTAGAGTTTGTAACTGTTACTTCACATATATGTCTTTTTCTATTATAGTTTATGCCCTAAAGTTTATATGTTCACTCTGCTGAATAAATTTTAATTTTAAGGTTATTTTACACATATTAAAAATTTATTTTCTTTTTATTTTTAATTTAATTTTTTTAGTTTTCTCTTTTTTATTTTTTATTTTTTCTGTTTCCTGTTTTTTATTGGTTAAATTTTTTCATATTTCAATAAAAACACACTCATTATTTATTTTTACATTATAATTAAATAAATAAAATAGATAAAATTAAAAATTTAAGAACAGAGGGAGTATTAAATTTGATTTTCAGTAACAAAAAGTAATAATTATTTATATAACTGCACACAAAGACATAAACAAAATAAAATCCATCACTACCGAACGTTAAATATGAATTCCCTTCACCAATTAAAATTTTCAAAGATATAAGCTTTGTGACAGCTTAGTGCATTGTATTTAGAATCACATAATATCTATCTCTAATATTTATGAAATGTGATCCCCACAGTTTGGTAAAAGTTGTCATCTCCTCTTATATCTTATCATAGTATCTTTTTATGTCGCCGTCTTATCATATCATAGTATTTCAAGTCTGACTATTCAAGCTTAGTACGCATGCTCGAGCATTTACGGTCATGAAATCTAAACTGGTCAATTCGGGAGGCCGC
>KE159425.1:208970-230935 GCA_000411055.1 Leavenworthia alabamica
CGAATTCCCGTCCCATTCCCGTTCCCGTAAAATCCCGTCCCGAATTCCCGTTTGTCCACCCCTATCCACTACATTAAGAAAGCTGTGTTCAAAGTAACTTTAGAAACCTAAGTTCCTCTTATCTTGTAGTAAATGAATACAAAAAATAATTGTAAATTTGTAACATATTAAAATATTATTTTATTTTAATTTAGGGTTTAAAAAGGAAAGTTAAATGAAGAAATCAGCAAAACTTTTACCCGCCTCTTCAACTTTATCTTTAGTAAAAGGCGAAAGAATAGTTCTAAATTTATATTTCATATTCAATGGTGTACGAAAACGAATCGTGTTGAGATTTTGAATCTCGACTTCCGTATCCACTTCTCCCTCATATACTCAAACCAGATAATTTATTAGCAGTGTCGACGATGCTAGGTCGGGAAGAAGATTTGGTACGAACACTGAGCGGGAAGGGAAGTTTTGCTTCCACAAGTCATCGGAGTTTAGCCGGAGCTTCAAAAAGCTTCAGAGATGCGTTTGTTCCTACAGGAGATGAGGTGTTTGGGAGAAGTGAACGTCGAGAAGAAGATGATGTGGAACTCCGGTGGGCGGCGATTGAGAGATTGCCGACGTATGATCGGTTAAGAAAAGGGATGTTGCCACAAATGACGGTTAAAGGTAAAATTGAACTTGAAGAAGTTGACCTAATGAAGCTTACTCATACGGAGAAGAAACAACTTATGGAAACGATTTTGAAATTTGTTGAAGAAGATAGTGAAAAGTTTCTTCGTCGATTAAGAGAAAGGACTGATAGGTAAATAAGATTTGAATATTTTCATGATTTTTAATTATTTTTTTAATCTGATTAACCATTAGTCATTACTCATTAGTCAACAAGTATCTTTAAATATATTGTTTTTTTCATTAGTCTGATTTTTGTGTGTGTGTGTGAAAACAGAGTGGGAATTGAAGTTCCAAAAATTGAGGTTAGGTATGAAAATATTTCAGTGGAAGGAGATGTGCGTAGTGCAAGCAGAGCTCTTCCGACTCTCTTCAACGCCACCTTGAATACAATTGAGGTTTTTTTTGTTTACTTGAGATTTTTATGTTACTTTTTAGTTTTTACTTACGATTTTAATGTTATTTTGTAAATAGAGCTTTCTTGGATTATTCCACCTTCTTCCATCTAAAAAGAGGAAGATTCGGATACTTCAAGATATAAGTGGAATTGTCAAACCATCAAGGTAGTTAAAATGCATTAAGATAATAGACATATATGGAAGGAGAATGGATGTATTGAGTTTAAATTGTTGTTTAATATTTTCAGGATGACTTTATTACTTGGTCCACCAAGTTCAGGGAAAACAACTTTGTTGCAAGCTTTGGCTGGGAAGCTCGATGACACCCTCCAGGTTTTGTGTTTGTTGTCTATTATATTTATATATATGCTCATGGTTGAGTTAATATTTCCGGGTCTTATGGCAAACAGATGTCAGGGAAGATAACTTACTGTGGTCATGAGTTTAGCGAGTTTGTTCCTCAAAAGACTTGTGCCTACATTAGTCAACATGATCTTCACTTTGGAGAAATGACAGTGAGAGAAACACTGGATTTTTCAGGGCGATGTCTAGGTGTTGGAACTCGGTACCAGCTTCTGACTGAGCTCTCAAGGAGGGAGAGAGAAGCAGGAATAAAACCAGACCCTGAGATTGATGCATTCATGAAGTCTATTTCAATATTCGGGCAAGAATCTAGTCTGGTTACAGACTATGTACTTAAGGTACAACTTTTCTCCTTGTCTTTTTCTAACAAACTAACAAAGTGATCAAACAATATTTTGGGATTATCTTTGGTTAATGGCTTAATACCACTTGACAGATACTTGGTCTGGACATCTGTGCTGACATACTTGTTGGAGATGTAATGAGACGAGGTGTTTCTGGTGGACAGAAGAAGCGTCTAACGACAGGTAAAAACTTTTAGTATTACATATAATGATTCATTACAGTAACAGTGCATAAACTAGGCTGACTCTTATCTAAACTGAGCAGGAGAGATGTTAGTAGGACCAGCAACAGCTTTTTTCATGGATGAAATATCAACAGGGTTAGATAGTTCCACAACATTCCAAATCTGCAAGTTCATGAGGCAATTAGTTCATATCGCAGATGTCACGATGGTTATTTCACTTCTACAACCTGCACCCGAGACATTTGAGCTTTTCGACGACATTATCCTGCTCTCTGAGGGCCAAATTGTCTACCAGGGTCCTCGGGACAATGTTCTTGAGTTTTTTGAGTACATGGGCTTCCAGTGTCCTGAAAGAAAAGGAATTGCAGACTTTTTGCAGGAAGTCACGTCTAAAAAAGACCAAGAACAGTATTGGAACAGAAGAGAACAACCTTACAACTATGTGTCAGTGAGTGATTTTTCAAATGGTTTCAATTCTTTTCACAAAGGGCAACAACTTGGTTCAGATCTCAGGATTCCATATGACAAAGCTAAAACTCATCCTGCTGCATTAGTCACACAAAAGTATGGTATATCAAACTGGGAGCTTTTGAAGGCATGTTTTGATAGAGAATGGCTTCTTATGAAACGTAACTCCTTTGCGTATGTGTTCAAGACCGTCCAGATAACCATAGTTTCTTTGATTACCATGACGGTCTATTTTAGGACAGAAATGCATGTTGGCACTGTGCAAGATGGTCAAAAGTTTTATGGTGTTTTGTTTTTCAGTTTGGTTAATGTAATGTTTAATGGAATGGCTGAACTAGCATTCACTGTGATGAGGCTTCCAGTTTTCTACAAGCAGAGAGACTTTTTGTTTTATCCTCCATGGGCATTCGCTTTACCAGCGTTTCTTTTGAAGATTCCATTATCTCTTATAGAATCAGGAATATGGATTATACTGACATACTATACTGTCGGTTTTGCTCCAGCTGCTGCCAGGTATATTTGCTTGCTTCTAGTGCTCATGTTTTATCACTAAGGAGCTTTTTTATGTTCTTTTGTTTTAATTATCTTGAACTAACCAAACTTTGTGTCCAATAGGTTCTTCAAGCAGTTGCTGGCTTACTTCTGTGTGAATCAGATGGCCCTTTCTTTGTTTAGATTCCTTGCTGCCTTAGGAAGAACAGACGTAATCGCCAGCTCGGTCTGGACCTTCACATTACTAATCGTATTTGTTCTAGGAGGCTTCATTATTGCTAAAGGTAAGCAGATGATTCCTATTTAGCAAATAGTATATAACATTTGTATGGATACTGTGGAAGTCCTTAAAAATAGCATATCTTATCACAGAATATATTAAAAAGTCCCTTTCCTAATTGTGTAAGTGTTTCTTGATATCTTTGTGTGGAATTTTTTAAGTGAAACACTAAATATTTTGCTTCACAGATGATATCCCGCCGTGGATGACTTGGGCCTATTATACATCACCTATGATGTATGGACAGACTGCTATTGTTATGAATGAATTTCTGGATGACCGATGGAGCACTGTAAGATTTCACCAAGTCTTTGTCTGATTGACTTCTCTTTGCCATTTGTGATGCATAATCTTTTATGTTACATGTTGCAGCCCAACACTGATACTCGCATTAACGCAAAAACAGTTGGAGAAGTCTTGCTGAAGAGCCGAGGCTTTGCTACAGAGCCATATTGGTTTTGGATATGTATTGTGGCACTACTTGGGTTTTCTTTGTTGTTCAATCTCTTTTACATAATAGCCTTAACGTATTTGAACCGTAAGTGTTCTTATTTTTAACTTTTCCAGCTATTCAGAACTTTGAACAAGAATCACTTTTAAGTTGAAAAATCTTTCTTCAGCTCTTGGCAACTCTAAAGCTACAGTTGTGGAAGAAGGTAAAGGTAAACATAAAGGGAGTAGCCATGGAACAGAAGGTGTAATCTTTTTACCTCTTTAGTCTTTAGCTATTTTTAGATTATGTTTCTTGTTTCTGACTATGTTAAGTGCTCTGTAGTGGAACTCACTAGTTCTTCAAATCATGGGCCAAAGAGAGGAATGGTTTTACCTTTTCAACCACTTTCTCTTGTATTCAACAATGTGAACTACTATGTTGATATGCCTGCAGTAAGTTACTGAGTCTCATACTTCCCATTTCCGTGTATCGTTATTACAAATGCATCTTAAGTTTCCTTCCAAATGCTGCAGGAAATGAAGGCTCAAGGAGTTGAAGGCGATCGCCTTCAGTTACTAAGAGATGTTGGTGGAGCTTTCAGGCCAGGTGTATTGACAGCATTGGTAGGGGTCAGTGGTGCGGGTAAGACAACCTTAATGGACGTCTTGGCTGGCAGGAAAACAGAAGGCTACATTGAAGGAAGTATTAACATATCTGGTTACCCAAAGAACCAAGCGACATTTGCTCGAGTTTCTGGTTATTGTGAACAAAATGATATCCATTCTCCACATGTTACTGTCTATGAATCCTTAATCTACTCAGCCTGGCTTCGTCTTTCCGCTGACATAGATACCAAAACACGAGAGGTAAGTAGTACTGTACATTCTCAAAATCAAAGCTGAATAGAGATTAAAAAGTTAAGTTGACTAACCTATGTATGTGATTAACAGATGTTTGTTGAAGAAGTGATGGAGTTGGTAGAGCTCAAATCTCTTAGAAACTCTATAGTTGGCCTTCCTGGAGTAGATGGTCTTTCCACAGAACAGAGGAAGAGACTTACTATTGCAGTTGAATTAGTTGCTAACCCATCAATAATCTTCATGGATGAGCCAACATCTGGTCTTGATGCAAGAGCTGCCGCCATTGTTATGCGCACTGTTAGGAATACCGTTGATACAGGGAGAACTGTAGTTTGTACAATTCACCAGCCCAGCATTGACATTTTCGAATCTTTCGATGAGGTTTGCCTCTGAAAAATCCACTTTCGATGAGATTTGCCTCTGAAAAAAACAGGATAAAATGAACCATTTATCTTTGGTTAATGCAGCTGCTTTTGATGAAACGAGGAGGAGAAGTTATATATGCTGGAAGTCTAGGACATCACTCACAAAAACTTATTGAATATTTTGAGGTGAATCATACGTTTTTTTCCCATATATATCTATGGAACTAATTATAATCTTGAACTCTACTTGCAGGCTGTTGAAGGCGTTCCAGGGATTAAGGATGGATACAACCCTGCAACGTGGATGCTTGACGTCACTACTCCTTCAATAGAGTCACAACTGAGCTTAGACTTTGCTCAAATATTCACCAACTCTTCTCTTTATCGGTATGTTTAGAAAAATAATACTAATAAACCAGATTGTTACAGTGTCTTTGTTATCTGAACTTGGCGTTTTATTCAGGAGAAATCAAGTGCTCATCAAAGAGCTCAGTACTCCACCACCAGGATCAAAGGATCTCTACTTCCGAACCAAGTACTCGCAGCCCTTTTTAACTCAAACCAAAGCTTGCTTCTGGAAACAGTATTGGTCAAACTGGAGATATCCTCAGTACAATGCTATTCGGTTTGTCATGACAATAGCCATTGGTGTCGTGTTTGGTATAATTTTCTGGCAAACAGGAACAAAGATGTAAGTCCTTTTTTAATTTCCTATATTCACATTATTAAGCTATCATACTCATCTGACATATTCATCCAAAAAACAAAAACAGGGAGAATAAACAAGACCTTAATAATTTCTTTGGAGCCATGTACGCTTCTGTTATTTTCCTCGGTGCCACCAATGCAGCAACAGTTCAACCCGTAATTGCCACTGAGCGAATGGTTTTCTACCGCGAAAAAGCTGCTGGAATGTACTCAGCCATTCCCTATGCAATTTCTCAGGTACTTAAACCATTCTAACAATTATGGTTAGACCACAATAACAACTCAAAACCAAAAATGGTGCAGGTCGCAGTGGAAATCATATACAACATTATACAAGCTGCAATTTACACGCTAATTCTATATTCAATGATTGGATATGATTGGACTGTGGTCAAATTGTTCTGGTTCTACTATTACATGTTAACATGCTTCATTTACTTCACACTATATGGTATGATGCTTGTGGCCTTGACACCAAACTATCAAATATCTGGAATCTCCATGTCCTTCTGCCTCAGTCTATGGAATCTTTTCTCCGGTTTCCTCATCCCTAGACCGGTACATAAAACTAAGCACCAATTTTACAATTAAATAATATTCAACCATAGATGTTTCAAGAGATAACTAACTTGAAAACTTTCCTAATACAGCAAATACCTATATGGTGGAGATGGTACTACTGGGCCTCACCTGTGGCTTGGACATTGTACGGAATCATCACATCTCAAGTAGGAGATAAGGATTCAGTGGTGCATATCACTGGTGTCGGAGACATGAGTCTCAAAACGTTGCTTAAAAATGAATTTGGGTTTGAACATGACTTCTTACCAGTTGTAGCTGTTGTCCACATCGGATGGATCCTGCTCTTTCTCTTTGTCTTCGCTTATGGTATTAAGTTCTTTAACTTCCAAAGAAGGTGAAGAAACCTTATTAGAATAGAGTTAAAAAATCTGGAAAAGTGTTGATAGTTTACGAATTCATGTAAAAAAAAATAGTTACTGGTTGTTGTGTGGTTAGTAATAGTTACAAGTTCCAAATAATAAAGATGATTGTAAAAATAATTTGATATAGTTTTAATTCAAAATTATTACTCTTGGTATAATCCTATATTGATTCTAGTAATTCTAGTGTGAAGGAGAAACGTTATATAACTTTTTCCGTTACAAGTCTCAAATTCTCGTTAAGGCTTTTTTAATCAGATAACTAATTAATGCTTGAATGATTTTGGTTAAGACTTAAAGATGCAATTATTGAGAATTTGAGATACTTGGGAATGAGGAGAAACGCCTGGTGGGTCCCAATAAAATATCATCGTGGCAGACTAAGCCCCGTCCCTGATTTTTGATTAATTTGTGTTTTTTTGTCGTTTAGTTTGGAATTCTTGATTTTTTTAGATTTGATTCCCTTCAGCTTGGCTCCTCACTCTCTCTTGTAAGCTCTCCTCAGCTCCTCTTCAATGGTTTACACGATTTCAGGCGTACGTTTCCCTAATCTTCCATTGATTAAGAACTCATCTCTCCCCAGTTTCAATGACGATCGGAGAAGCAACGCCGGTTCATTCTCTCTAAGAAAAGACTCTCGCTCTTCTTCTTATTCTGGTAATGCTCCTCCATCTATTGTTTAATTTCATCATCTCCGTGGATCTCCTACTGCCACCTGTTTCGAGATTGGTGATTTTCATGGACGCAGTGTCATTTTTTTGTATTCAGCTTCGTAGAGCTCTTATTATTATATCTGTAATTTTGCTTAGATTATGATTGTTTTATTCTGTTGATTTGGTGCAAAATTAGAATGAAAGCTGATTTGATTTTTTCTGAGTTCGATAGTCTTCTATAAATTAATTCAAATCTACAAGTATGATATGGTTCTACAAGTGTTTTTGTAATTCTTCTGATTGCTCTGTGAAATGATAAGGCTTTTCTCTTCAGTACATGTGAATTTTATTGTGTTAATTTCTTAGGGAAGGTTTTTGCTCGGAAGCCATCGTATGATTCTGATTCTTCTTCCTTAACTACATCTGCATCTGAGAAGCTCCTTGGTCGTCAGAATGATAGCTCTTCATCTCTCACTCATCAAGTACAATCTCAGGAAACTGTCTCTGATGATACTCAGGTTTCTATTAGTGAAGAAGAATCTCTCATAAGCATGATCTTCTACTTTCAAGTCCACATACATTCTCGTGATTGAATCCATTTCTTTCCTTTACTGTTATTAGGTGGTTGACGATGTAACCACCCAAAAAATTGAAGATACCGAGGAAACAGAGAAACATTATCAAACTTCTGCACTCTCTACATCTGGAGACAACAGTTATAAAGAAAATACTGCAAAGATGTCAGAGTCTTTCGTCCAAGAAGTTGAACCGAGGAAGATTCCACCTCCTGGAGATGGGAAGAAAATATATGACATTGATCCTATGTTGAAAAGTTATAATGGTCATCTTGATTATCGGTAAACCATGTATTCTATCTAACTTTTAATTTGTTTGCAAAGAGTACAAGTTTTCCTCCCTAAACTACTAATCAACAAATTTTGTTTTATTTGGGGATGTCTAAGTTTTATGTCATGTTAATGTTCATCCTTCTGGCTAAAAAGTTTGTGATTCTGTTCTTTGGTGAATCCTAATTACCCAGCATGACGTTGCAGATATGGGCAGTACAGAAAACTGCGTGAAGAAATCGACAAGAATGAAGGTGGTCTAGAGGCATTTTCTCGTGGTTATGAAGTATTTGGCTTCACTAGAAGGTAAGCTTTATTTTAATATATATATTCAATTTCCGTTTCAATAGCTTTAGCAGTTTTTATGATTTCATTTTTAGCACTCTAGTTATGGTCAAAGTTTAGTAAATACTCTACAGTTAGTGAGTATTGCAGTTGCTAATTACAATTCACTGGTTTATTAGCGACACTGGTATCACTTACCGGGAATGGGCACCGGGAGCTAAGGTTTGTTTCATCTCAAGTCTCACTTCTGCCTAATAATGATGTTTTTAATGATTTTGTGATATTTTCGTTATGTCATTGGAGTTCAAAATCTACCTGTTTGTTTAATTGCAACTTTTCATGCCTATGAAGAGAATTAACTCTTTGGTGTAGAACCATGAATTAAACTTATGTAGTCCCACTTCAATTTGATTGATCATGTGATGTACACCTATTGCTAACATAGCAAAATTTATATGTGGTGGTGAATATTATTTCTGAGCTGTTGGGGTTCCAAATTTCAGAACTGGTCAAATGGTTTTGTATATGGCATAAGTATGAACTATATAGGATCTCATGTAATGAAAGTAGAGTACTGCCCTGTTTTTGTGACATCAGTTTTTTTTTTTGCCTTATATTCCATGCATATATATGCACCTTAATCAATATTTAGAAGGTTATTTGGCTGAATTTTTCCTTTACAGGCAGCATCACTGATTGGAGATTTTAATAATTGGAATTCTAAAGCTCATGTCATGACTCGGGTACGTTGTGGCACTCTAATTTAATATTGTTTAATCTCGCATCTAAGCTGATAGTTCAAATTTTACTAACTACCTTCACTTATTCTTGTTGGCGACATTCTTTGGTCTGTCATCATTTTGTTCTTTCTTTTCCTTACTGGAACTTTTATCTAAGTTAGTCATATCACTGAAATTTGAGCAGAACGAGTTTGGCGTGTGGGAAATATTTCTGCCGAATAATGCTGATGGCTCACCAGCAATTCACCATGGCTCCCGCGTAAAGGTAACATGTTAATAGTTTTCAACTCAGTGTTCAGATGTATATAACTTTTTCCATTACAACTTACAGATGCGGCACATTCTCTATATCAATTTCAGGAGGAAAATCACGTCCTTTCCTCATTTATTTTCAGTTGTCAGAAAATATAGAAAAAAACTGTTTATTTACAACAGACAAATAGACAGCATACATAACAAGTGAACTTCTAGTGTTATGTTTATTGAGTGCATTTGAAATGATTTAATGTGAAACTAAAATTTGCGAACTACACGTACTCTTTTGGAAAGCATGCAAAATTGTCAGCTTGTAACTCTTTTCCATAATTTTTTTTGTATGTCATGCTTTGATAGATTCGCATGGATACCCCTTCTGGTATTAAAGACTCCATTCCAGCTTGGATCAAGTACTCTGTCCAGGCGCCAGGCGAGATCCCATACAATGGAGTGTATTATGATCCTGCTGAAGAGGTACAAACCAATGGTCCAATACTCACTTTACCTTCTCATTTATTTTGGTTTTGTTCTCTAGAGATGATCTAAACTATTTCAAGATGTAGATATCCAAGAAAAGACATTATATTTAATATTTAACTATTTAATTCATAACTGGTATCCAGCATTATCTATGTGTATATGTGGTTTCATATATGTCTCCTATTTCTGGTCTTGTGGTTTTGCTATGGCCTAAAGAGTACTGCATTGTTTCAGGATAAATATGTGTTCAAACATCCTCGTCCAAGGAGACCCTCATCACTGCGAATATACGAATCACATGTCGGAATGAGTAGTACGGTGAGTTTCTTCCTTCTTTTCTTGGAATGGTAATCACTACAATAAGTGTCAAAATATAACTGACAGAGGAAGAAGTTGTGAAGAATATATAAACTACAATTGACATGACAATTCTTATAGGTTCTTGAAATCTTTGCATATTTAGGAGAGTGGAAAGGTCTGGGCATTTTAAAAAAAAAAAGAAATTGGGAACTAGTCCTTTTCAACAAGATGACTCTTATAGTTACTTGATGGCTTAATCATCTGTAGAGAATGTATAGTTTCATTATAAGAATGAAAAAGAAATTGGGAACTAGTCCTTTTCAACAAGATGATTCTTATAGTTACTTGATGGCTTAATCATCTGTAGAGAATGTATAGTTTCATTATAAGAATGCAGAAGGAAATTTCGGAGCTCCTTGTTTTGATTCAGGTTCTTGAATGTAGAAGACTTGCACTTTTGACAATATGATAGATAGTGAGTACTGTTGTTATCTTTGATCTGCAGGAACCAATGATAAATACATATGCCAACTTTAGAGATGATGTGCTCCCCCGTATAAAAAGGCTCGGCTATAATGCTGTTCAGATAATGGCCATTCAAGAACATTCCTACTATGCCAGCTTCGGGTATCTTCCTTTCCCAGATATACTTTGTCTATCACCTATCATTCAACGAATTCCTGTTGAAAGTCATTTGTTGATTTCTTGAAGTTGTAAAACCTTTTTTCTCCTTCATGGATGAGCATGTGACTTTGGTATATGCAACGCAGGTATCATGTGACAAATTTTTTCGCACCTAGCAGCCGCTTTGGAACACCTGATGACCTTAAATCTTTGATAGACAAAGCTCATGAGTTAGGGCTTGTTGTTCTAATGGATATAGTGCACAGGTATTGACATCCCACCAACACACTCCTCCAGACTCATCTCACATCACTACATCAGTTCAATTTTATTTTGAAATTAATTGAAACGAACTTTTTCATGGATAATCATCATTGTGTTAAATTAAACCAGCCATGCATCTAAAAACACACTGGATGGACTGAACATGTTTGATGGCACTGATAGTCAATATTTCCACTCTGGAACACGGGGTTATCATTGGATGTGGGATTCTCGTCTTTTCAATTATGGAAGCTGGGAAGTAAGTGTCTCTCCCGGAGTTGATTTTGCAATATAAATGGGGAAAGCCTTTTTGTAGAATTATCGTGCACTCTACCCTGTAGGTGGATACGTCTGTATGACTGTATCAGTGTCAATGTTCTTTTTCTTTGTCAATTTAGGTGCTTAGATATCTTCTGTCCAACGCGAGATGGTGGCTGGAAGAATACAAGTTTGATGGGTTCAGATTTGATGGTGTTACATCCATGATGTACACTCATCATGGACTGCAGGTGGTATTTTTGTATGGGATTAAATTTGTTGTTCAGTTCAATATATGATAGTAACTACTATCCTTTATGCATCAGTATCTTACAACTATGTGAATGCAAAAAAATGACTTTTCTGCAAGCTATCTGTTTGCATTTGTGTCAGGTCGCATTTACTGGTAATTACAATGAATACTTTGGATATTCTACTGATGTTGATGCTGTGGTCTATCTAATGCTGGTAAATGACATGATTCATGGGCTATACCCTGAGGCTATTGTTGTCGGCGAAGATGTAAGTCACTTACTTGCGCCTTTGTTCAGTTATACTTAAATATCTTTCGTAACTCTCTTTCATTTTCTCAATTAATTTCGTTACAGGTTAGCGGGATGCCAGCTTTTAGTGTCCCTGTTCTAGACGGTGGTTTGGGTTTTGATTACCGTCTGCATATGGCAGTGGCGGATAAATGGATTGAGCTTCTCAAGTATACTCTCAAACGTCATGGCTTTTCAATGGGACTATCTTATATCATGTTGAACTGATTTTTTGTGTTGTAATTTCTTTAGGAAGAGAGACGAGGACTGGCAGGTTGGTGATATAACTTTCACGCTTACCAACAGGAGGTGGGGTGAAAAATGTATCGTCTATGCGGAGAGTCATGATCAAGCCCTTGTGGGAGACAAAACCATAGCGTTCTGGCTAATGGACAAGGTACCAATTACGTCGCTGATAAGACCCACCATGCAATAACTAATATCTTACTCTCTTTGAACTCTTACGTCAGGTTGTATTCAAATAAATTGTTCGACTCAATTATTATGTTTTTTACATGATTCTGTAGGACATGTATGATTTCATGGCCGTGGATAGACAGGCCACTCCACGTGTAGACCGTGGGATTGCCTTACATAAAATGATCCGTCTCATTACAATGGGATTGGGTGGAGAAGGATACCTCAATTTCATGGGAAACGAATTTGGACACCCAGAATGGATCGACTTCCCAAGGACTGACCAGCACCTTCCAGATGGCAGAGTCATCCCTGGGAATAATGGTAGTTATGATAAATGCAGACGTAGGTTTGATCTGGGAGATGCAGAGTATCTTAGATACCATGGATTGCAAGAGTTTGATCGGGCAATGCAATATCTTGAGGAAAAATATGGTTTCATGACTTCAGAGCACCAGTACATATCCCGCAAGGATGAAGGGGATAGAGTCATTGTATTCGAGAGAGGTAACTTGGTCTTTGTCTTCAACTTCCACTGGACCAACAGTTACTCTGACTACCGCATTGGTTGCTCTGTTTCCGGAAAGTACAAGATCGTTTTGGATTCTGATAACTCTTTATTCGGAGGCTTCAATCGTCTAGATGATTCCGCGGAGTTCTTCACCTCTGTAAGCCAACTAACCAAAATGAAAACGAAAAAACGATTACTTTAAGTGACTAGAAAGAAACTGATAATTTGCTATGCAGGATGGAAAATACGACAATAGGCCTTGTTCCTTGATGGTGTATTCACCATGCAGAACAGCTGTAGTTTATGCTGCAGTAGATGATGATGAACACTCTTCTCATGTGCCAATAAGCCTTTTACCCGAAGATGTTTAGGAAAGAGTGTCCAAGTTTACCTAATGTAAGCTTCTATGTACTTCAGAGATATACTCTTTGATCTCCCTCTCTTTTAGTTTCACTTGCAGCATTATTATAATTTAATAAAGGAAATAAAAGTAGTAGCATTTCTTCATTTGCTCAAGCTTCATATGCCTCATCACTGTTTCTACTTAGTGATATGATAAACATTTGCTTGAGATATGAAGTTCCATAAACATAAATCGTTGACAAGGGTTTGCAGATAAAAAAAAAGCTTAAGAAAAAGGGAAGAAGACGACAAAAGCCTTCCCTTTTTGTTTTTTTGTTACAGAGAAAATTTGAATGAAACCACAAAACAAACAGTTAAAAAACAAAATGTTGAGTTTATTATTACACAGCTCAATGAAAGGATTGCGTTGAGACACCGAGCTGATGGAGAACACTGGTTGGGGAAGACGAGGAGGAAGATCTGAGTGCTTCGGCCAATGGCCCGCCCATGTGGTGATGATGGTTGTGGGACCCTCCACCGCTCCACCAGCTCATGTTTTGCTGGTCCCTCCCATTGTTGTTGCTTCGAGCTTCCTCTTCGTTGCCTGTGGATAGCTTCAAACACACGTCTGAGGATGAGTTTCCGGGTGTGGAGATGGAGAGACAAGTGGCTGAGTTCATGGGGCTTAAACTATTCTCCGCTTCTTGCAGTGAAGAACGAGGCCAGTCGTCAAAGAAGTGCCTTAAGATGTGGCCTCCATCTGATCTATTGTTACTGAATCCATTGTGGGATTCATATGGCCTCTTGTTATTGTTGCTTTCTTGCTTCATCTCTGAACAACTGTTAATACAATCCACATCTCATGATTTGAGTCATTGGTAAAACGAGATAATCAAACCAATAACTAAACAAAAAATTGTCAAAAGAGATTCTATAATTAAGACTCAACAATAAAGTCTTTAAATTATTATTAGGCTTTAAAAGGACCTTTATAATGCAAGTCTTAAGAATTAATTATTAATGAGTTTAAGATTAAGGTGTAGTGTGTGGATAGGGGAGGTGGGTGCAGAAGAATCTAAAAGCTTTAACTTTTGTTCTGCAAGATATGAGACATAAATGGGTCAGCTTTCATTACGGTCCTACCATTTCACTATTATCTATCCTTTTTTTTTCTTCTTCTATTTCTCTGTTTGAAAAGTCCACCACACCTATCTTCTGAAAATAGATTCTATCAAATCCAATGTTATATCATTTTATCTCCCAACAAAAAAAAAGAGAGATATTTTTCACCAAGAAATGAAACTCATTATCAAAAAACAAACCAACTCTAAAGATGTGTCTCTCAGTTTCCAACATTACCCTGTCTTCACAACACCATTTCTTAAGTGTATGAATATACAAAAACCAAGTTATGTATAATCTTAAGGTGAAAATTAAATGCATTATTATTATTATTTAAAACAATAGTCTCAAGTCTCAACCATAATCATATTGGATTAAAACAAGTCAATGTTTTGACCGACAAGACCAACACAGCTAAGAGCCTAAGAGTCTTTTTATTACCTTTGACTAAGGTTGAGAAGTTCAGATGAAGAAGAGTTGGAAGAGCCAGAGAAGAAGAATGATCCCTCTTGACCCACCACTTCATCACCACCACCAAAAGCAAAGGTAGATGTTGTTGTTGTAGTTGTTGCGGTAGCCATGGTTGTGGCGGTGGCATTGACAGTGCTGGGAGTTTCCACAGGCTTTCTTGAACGGTTGCGGCCACGGTGCATGTGGCGCTCGCAATACTTGTTGCCAGCGAAAACGTCCCTTGAACATCTCCACTTCTTACCGTCCGTTCTCCTGCACCTCCCTGGCTCAGGATCCATTGCTGACCTTCCCAAATACCCTGTTTTTTTACATTTATTTCATAGATCAGATGAATAACAATATTCTACTTAATCTCATTCAAACATGTTTAGATCTTCAAGATTTGCAAAACCAAGGTTTATAATAATAATATACTATTAATATTAAAACAACTTGGGGACACAGCAGCACAAAACCCATGCATCTCATTAATTAATTATTAAAAATACTTTAAGGAAGAGACTCACAAGCAGGCTGGTAATGAGGAAGATGTTGAAGAGGATGATGAAGAAAGTAGGAAGGAGAAAGATGGAGAAGACTTTTCTTGATTGGTAAAAGAAGCTCTTGAGGAACTGCTGCACCAGCCAACATGTACCTGTATATTAGTGCTTGTAGTTCAAGTTCTTGCCACTGTGCCCAGCTAAAGAAGCTCCTCCCCATCTCTACAAAACAAACACATAAATATCACTAATTTGACTACATGACTGAAAACTAAACTATTGCAAGAAAAACAAGAGGATGAAAAGACTCACTGGGGAACATGGAAGAAGAATCAGGAGACAAAGAAGAGACTTTAGAAGAAGTAGGCTCAGGAGCAAAGAGAGGAAGAGCAGTTTGGGATTGAAACTGATCAAAGAAATGTTTTGGTATCTTAGCTGCAGAAGGTTGTTCTTCTTCTGACTCTGTCTGACTTCTCCATTGTTTCAGTTGCAAATCCATGGAAGAGAGAGTGAGAGACTGTTGGTTACTTTTAGGATAATGGTCTCTCTTTTTTCTGATTGAATAGCTATGGGAGCTTGTTGGGGTTATGAAGAGCAAAAGAAAAAAAAAATACTTTTTCTCCTGTGAAGAAAAAGCTTTGTTCTTTGTAGTCAGTTTCTGTATCTGAGCTTCTTCTGCAGATGAGAGATAAAAAAGGACAGAGAAGGTGAAAGAGGTTTTCTATTAAGACTTGAGAGAAAAAAAGACAGTGAGACAAGACAGATGAGGGGAGTTCAAAACTATCTATATAGTGTAAAAAGTACTTTAAAAAGAGCAAACTTAGAGTAACTTTATTAATTAATTTGAATCTTTCATTAATCTCATATTATTAAAATATTGGTGTCAGTTATTAATAAAAAATAAAGTAAGTCAGAAAACCCAGAAAGAACCACTCTGCAAAGATGAAGATGGAGAGATAATAACCTGCAGTTTTTTTGTCTTCCTGCCTTGGAAATACCACTCTTATATTAATTATCTCTATTTTTATATTATTTGTTTTCCTTTTGATTAATTAAGAAAATAAACTACTTGTGAATAATGTATTAGTGACAATTTAATAATGTAATATAGTAGTAGTTCTTAACCAAGTGATTATGTTTTAAGATGACTAAACTAAGTGAACGTTACGCTAGTATCGAACAATTACATTGGTGACAAAACCTCCCAACTACTTTAAAGTTGAGTGATAAACATTTAGTTAGGTTCCTATTTAATCACACGGCACTAATTGTACTTTTCTACTATTTCTGACTTATAAATTTTGTACCTTGGTCACTAGGGCTATCCCAAAATGGTAACATCGATTCGGTGGAATTGTCTGAAATTTTGGTGGAATGTGTTGCAAAAATAAAAACATATTATTTTAACATTATTAATTTTAAACATATTTAGTAATTTTAAAATTAATAAAAAAGCCCGGAAAAAGATAGTATACAGTAAAAAAAAAAACTTAAATGATAATTAAGTGTACTCTTCATCTGTTTTCACAATTTGATGGTTTAACCACAATTCAAATCGTTTTGGTTTGATTATATATTCGGTTCAACTGCGGTAAAAGCATAATAAAAGAGAAAGAAGTGGAGAGATAAGTTAATAATGAGAAAAGAGAAACAAGCAGGTGGGCTGTGTCAGATGTTAAAAAAAAAAAGCATAAAAGTGAGTAACCAAGTGGGTGGTGAGGGTTTCTCTCTATTTTTTTTCATCTTTGATCTGACTACTCATAGTACTTCGTTTTTTTCTACTTTTACCCTCTATTTTCTCTATTTTTTTACTTTTGACCCCAAAATTTTAGTTACTGTCTATCAAACCCAAAAACTGTGAATGCTTTCTTCAGTTCATTCTACAAACCTAATTGTAGTTTTTTTTTGTAAGATAACCGAATCGTTGTAGAAAAAAGACACTTAATTAACTATCAATGAAGAGCACTTGTCATTTGATGATCAAGCTTATCATACATTTATACTTACGAGAAACACGTATTAACGTAACTATTTCTGACATAATAGTATTTATTCAGTCATTTAATAAGGAAAACATAGTTGTATGTAATATCGTTATATGCTACCGACACGACTCAATACATTTCATTATAAATAATCTGTAACAAATCAAAGTTCAGTAAGAGAACATTTTCCTTTGTTTTTTTTACGTAGGCAAGATACAAGTAAAAATGTCGTATTTTCACTAAAATCTATGTATTAGAGAAATTGTGACAGAAAAAATTTAAATAATATACAAGAAACGAGTTATTGTTCGTAATACATAAATTGAGGAAAGACAGGGAATAAGAAGAAGAGGGCAAAGGAGGGAAGAGAGTTCACATGTTCAAGAGAAGACAAATACGTTTCTCTGACACAATCTGTCAGACAATATTTTAAATTTATTATTTTATTGTATTTTTTTGTTTCTTTGTATGAGAAGAAACGTATATAATGAAAACCCTGTAAATGTTAGTATATATTACACCAGAAGGGGACAGTCCACATGGGTCCCACTTTTCTTCGGGAGATTTTTATTACTAATATTTTTGTAGTAAAAGGCAAGTCACGCCAGCACGCGAGGCCTCACGTGATCTCACGTGCATTATTATTCCCTCGATAGCTATTTCCTCTTCCTCATTTCTTTTTTACTTTTACTCGCCAAAGTTGCCTAATCATATTTACTTCTTAACTGTGCAAAATAGAACAGTACAAAACGTATGTTCAACCTATTTTATGTAATGCTTCTAATTTATGTGCAAATATTTATAATCATAAATCAGTTCAAAAGGTTTAAATTGCAAAATAATAAAGAAATTGTCTTATTCGTAAGAGACGAAAAAAACGCATGCGAAACACATATAGCGGTCCACTTATACTCTAATATCATACGTAGAATCACGTGACTGAATAGGTGTAACATTTATGTTACTAACATTACATAAGCATATGCCTATATTTGTATATATATATAGAAATTCACATTTCATTATTGGTTGTATAAAATAAACCACAAAGCCTACTACCAAACTTGGACCGGAATCTACCACATTATTTGATTTTGATATAATAATAATATGAAAAGAATTTAAAAAAGAAAAAAGAAACGAAAAGGAAAAGGAAAGAATAGATCTTTCTGGTGTGAGCATACACAAGGTATCTAAGGGCATGACCGCACGTGTCAACATGCACCAAATTTACGATCTTTCAATACTATTATATGTTTAAAGAATGAGAAAAAGAATCCAATGTAAAGACTACTTTGCCTGCATGTTATGCCAATCTCAGTAAATGTTTTCTAATCAAAATATGATATATTTGAAGTATTATAAATCGAAACTCTGATGTAAGTTAATAAGTATATGTAAAGGAACTTTAATTTGGGTTATAATTTTGTACACTTTGTGAATTATTGTTGGTTTAAGATTTCTATTATTTTTGTCATCAGAATACTATCCATTTATAGGCCCAACGTTGCCTCGTACAATCCGGGCTTACCTTTGTTAAGGCCCAAATGATGCATTTATTTTAAAATTTAAATACCCACTTAATATCAATGGACGTGTATTTAGGCGGAAACTGCCGACATAATTAAGAAGCCCAAAGGCCCCAAACTATTTTAATCTGTTATTAAATTTATAAAGTTTACTTTTTGACAATTTCACCATAAAGGCATAATAATTTCAAATTTTTTGTTTTAGTCAAGCTTTATTTACCCAAAAGAAAATTTAGCTTTGGTCACGATGATGTCACACTATTAGAAACTAATTTAACATCTATAAATCAAGTTCAAGTTATATGTTAGGCACTTACATAGAATTGTAGCTGTACTATTCTTGACTTTTCTTTTCCCGTTTGGTCAACATTCTGTCTTACGTATGTGAGTGATAATTAATCGTTTTTTCTGACCA
This sequence comes from Leavenworthia alabamica, assembly GCA_000411055.1. Classification (NCBI taxonomy): domain Eukaryota; kingdom Viridiplantae; phylum Streptophyta; class Magnoliopsida; order Brassicales; family Brassicaceae; genus Leavenworthia; species Leavenworthia alabamica. The sequence goes on from KE159425.1 coordinate 227,985, forward strand.
AAGCAAATATTGTATTAGATTTGACAGCCAATGAATAGCAAGACAAATCTTTGGACGTTTGGTCAAGTCAATGGTTTCTCAATGACCTCTAGACAAAATCTTAACCTTAAAAACAAATCCATGTTGATAAAAACAAAAACATTTACTTACGTTTGAAACCATAAACAACGATTGTCAAATACCATCGAACTCTTAGGCTTAAAAATCCAACGAAAAGACTCGATTCAAAAATATTCTAATGACATGTAAAGTGGTTGAAGTTATTGTATAAAGCTAAAGGATTTGATAAGAATCGTCTTTGCTATGTATCTACAGCTATGACGTTTATTGTTTAATCCAAATCAAAGTGATTCACCAAGAATTTGATTTTAATATATATTTTTTTCTGGCTGAATACTAAAAGATTCACTTATATTTTTTTATAGATAGAATATTTTCCATAGATATTAAAATTACATAATATATGTTAAAATAAAGAAAGAAACAACAAATGGGCACACATATGATTGGTTGGATATGGTTGTCACTTACGCAGTTATGTCATTTTCGTTGTTTGTCTTTTTTTTAATAAATACGAAACAGTCTGTAACGTTAACTATCGTATACGCCAATATCATAATAATAAATTATTATTATTTTATACGTTAGGCACATATTTGCTTTTCCTTTACAGACAGCGTTCATCTTTCCAAAAGATATATTATATAATTTTACATTTCATAAAATAAAAAATATTAGAAACTTTGACCGTACTAAATAATAAAAGAAATGAATAAGTAGTAATATTAGGTAAATGGGTATATAATTATAATTATATAAATTGAAAAGCTTATACCAATAATAACACCGAAGCCCACTAAGACTACAGCAAATCGTCTCCGTCATTAAAACACCATTCTTGCTTGAAAAAAGAAGCTTTGTAAAATCTCTAAACACAAATCAGCAAAAATAGGGTTACTCGAAGAACCTGACCGTACTTCCTCAGAGGATTCAGTTTCCTGCTTTGGTTTTAGGAGGAAGAGCAGCAAAACCTACAAGGAGAAGCCAAAGATGACTCAGACTCAAACCAACGCTGGAGCTGACACACCGGTAGAGGCTTCTCAGCCTCAGCCCCAGAGTAACGAGATGGTGTCACACACGGGAAGCTTGAGCTTTAGTAGCCATATGTCAAGAGAAGACGAAGAGATGACTCAGTCAGCTCTTTCAACGTTTAGAGCTAAAGAAGATGAGATTGAGAAGAGAAGGATGGAAGTTCGTGAAAGGATCCAAGCTCAGTTGGGTCGGGTCGAGGAAGAAACCAAACGTCTCTCCACTATTCGTGAGGTTTGAACTTTTTTTCAGAATTAATGTTCTTAATATTGAACCTTAGAAAGTAAGAGACTCTGTTTAGAATTTTCAAGATCTAAGATTGGCTTAAGACAAGAAATGTTTTAACTACTTCAAACATGCATGAACTGTTCATTTTCATATGTTGTGTTATAAGGACAAAGATGTGATTATTGTGTTGTGTTTCATGTGACCAGGAACTTGAGTCTATGGCAGATCCTATGAGGAAGGAAGTTTCTGTGGTGCGTAAAAAGATTGATAGTGTTAACAAAGAACTCAAACCTTTAGGTTCAACTGTTCAGAAGAAGGTAATAATAATTAATTTCATTTCGAATTTAGCATAAATATAAACACCTTAGATTTAAAAGGAAAATTTTTGTAATGAAATGAAAACAATAGGAAAGAGAATATAAAGAAGCACTTGATTCATTCAACGAGAAGAACAAGGAGAAAGTACAACTCTTAACTAAACTCATGGAGGTTAGTTCCAAGCTCTCAACAAAGTTCATAATAAATACTAGTAAACACATAACTACTAACTATATGAGTTTATTCATCGCATGTTATACATAAATGGTGTTTGTTTTTTTTCTTGGGGAGATGGAACAGTTGGTTGGAGAAAGCGAGAAGTTGAGGTTGAAGAAACTGGAGGAGCTAAGCATGAGCATAGATACTGTGTGAGTGTTAATGAATGTGTTCTTAATATAAAAAAATTTCATTTTGTAAGATGTGTGTATGCTAAGATTTGTGGGTTGTTTTTTTTTTGGTTTATTGTTAGTTTTGAAAGTGTTGGGGATTGAATTGATTTGTAAAATTGTGGGTTGGTTCTCTTATTTTTGATTGACAAAATTAGGGATATGGTAAAATGGAAGATTCTTAGGATACTCAATATTACAGTGATTTGGTTTTTACTTTATATTTTGTATTTGTCTTTTATTTTTTGGAAGAATTTATTTATTTTATTATTTTAAGCTTTTTATAAAAGTGTCTGTTGTTGGCAAAGGAAAAGTGTTAACTCGCGTGCGTTTTTTAAACCAAAAGCTGTCGGAACGCTAGAAAGAATCCATTCACTTGTTTATTTACATAATCCTTTTTTAGACGTACCTAAAATTGATACATTTAGTTGCATTATTAAGTTAAAATTCTTGTAATTATTGGACTTAGCCAAAATTGAAACTGTGTTATTAGATTCACTATAGAAAACAACATTTAAGACAAGACAATCAAAAGCTTAAGCAATGAGATGATCAGAGAACAATCAAAATCATAGTAGGTTTACAGTCCAAGACTTCAAGTACACATACACTGGTTAATAACAGTTACCGACAAAAGTAGGGTTTCAAATAATTTTAAAATAAAGTTGATTTCTCAAATGAGAGCCAAATACATTTATATAAAGTACATGGCACATTTATTTAGCCACCTCTACTTTGCTTTACATATTTTATCTAAAATCGCCTCACATTATCGAAGTTATTATATGCCAACATAACTGCATTTGTATAATTTTTCAAATAAATAATTTGTGTGTACGTATTATACAAGACTGTTTGAAAAAACTGATACTAACTCAAAAAACCAATGTTTTTAAACCCGACTCGGATCTTCCGGGTCATCGGTTAACC
>KE159426.1:4502-17426 GCA_000411055.1 Leavenworthia alabamica
TTGTCACATAAATTGATTTGATTAATATAACATATATCAATTAACTAAAATGATATCTAAATATAATAACAGAGTTCAATACTAATAAAAACATTCATAATTTAGTGAATGTTGTATTGGATTTTTTTTTTCTGTAATATTTGTGGATTAAACTATGTGTGTTTATCAATTTATGTTTTGTTAACTACTGAAAAATATCCTGGATTTTTACTTTAAACGTAGCAATAATATTAAAATAAAAAATAAATATTTCATATTGTTTGAAATAATATGATTAGGATTAAAATTAAAATTAAAATTTTTTATAGAACTAAATAACTGACAATATAGGTTTTAATAACTTAGGTTTTTTGAATATTGAATCTTCAAATAATGGAGAGAGCTTGAGAGGTTAGAGAATTATAATCTAGAGGTTTCTTCATGGGGTTGGGTTAGTCTTTGATGGTTAGCTTAAATTTTAGTGGACTGTAACTATTATTAAAAAATTAAATAATTTTGAATATTTAGATCCGTATCTAAAAAATAGATCAGGATACGAAAACGATATATTTAGATCCAGATCCAAATTTTTATTTTGGATTAGTCTATTTCATGTTTTATTTTAAAATTTAGTAAACATTAATATTATGTATAGATTTTATAAAAGAAAAAATATCTATTACTTACTATTTTATTTTAAACATAACTCTCTAGTTATATTATAATTTATGCCATGCATTTTTATATAATCAAATATTAAAAAAAAAACATAAAAATGGGAAAATTGGGTTAATAGTTTTTTTTAGTGTCTTTCCTTTGATGTTAGGTGGGTGTTTTAGTCTTTTCACTTTAGTTTAATTTTTATTTTATTTAAAAGTTGACAGAAGACAGCAGTCACGTGCATTGTTTATATTCTTGATTCTTTATATGCAACCCTAATTGTGAGTATATTCTAAGTCACAGCCGCAAACTACACACAAGAAAAATATGTTGTCCTCGTTTTTCAGGCGACTCCCGTGTGCGTCAGTGCTTCATAGGGTACAACCATCACCAACTAACTCAATTCCCTCCATGGCTTATTTCTCTTCTCAGAGATCTCTGAAATCACGCCTCAGAGAAGGGGAGAAGCTTTATGGCTTATTTCTCCTTTCATTTTCTCCAGAGATGGCGGAGATCGCCGCATTCGCTGGCTACGACTTCATTGTTGTTGATATGGAGCACGGTGCTGGCGGAATTCGAGAGGCGCTCAATTGCATTCGCGCTATTGAGGCAGCAGGATCTTCAACCATTCTTCGTGTCCCTGATAATTGTCAAGCATGGACAAAGAAGGCTCTGGATCTTGGCCCTGACGGCATCATGTTTCCGATGATTGAGACCGGAAAAGCAGCTTCTGATGCTGTCTCATACTGCCGGTATCGACCTGAGGGACTCCGCGGTTGTGCTTACACAATTGTGAGAGACTCCAGGTTTGGTTTCGACGAACAGTACTTAAGTAATTACGCTAATCAGCTTCTGATCATGTGCCAGGTCCTCTGCATATAATTCAGTTTATTCTTTGTTTAGCAAGAAATTTTTAAATATTGTATAATTATTCATAAATCCAGATAGAATCCGATGAAGGTGTAAAGAATTTGAAGGACATCGTAGCCGTTGACGGCATGGATTGTGTGATGATGGGGCCAAGGGATCTGAGCGCAAGTTTGGGACTTCTCCACGAGCCAGGAGACCCGAAAGTGAAGTCTATCTTGATGAAGGCGGAGACGACGGTTTTGGCCTCCGATTCAACTAACGGTGGAGCTTACTTGGCTGGGATGGCCACGGCTCACGATAAACCTGTCGATCTCAAGTCACGTGGTTACCACATGATACTCGGAGCTACTGACGTGCCTTGTTTAAGAAGGCAGTGGTTGATGACGTCAGAAATTTTAAAAAACTTGGTTCTTCCTAAAATTTATTAAATAAATCAAGGTCATGTTATGTTTTAAAATACGTATGTGTTAGCTGTAGAAATAGATCTATTGTCTACAAAATTAAGACAATTATAATTAGTACCACTAAAATAATTTTTGTTTCATAAGCTTATCTTTTGTTACACAGTTATATCTATCATCTACTCACTGCCAATGACACTAAAGCATGGTTTTCTTGCTTCATACATTTCCATTACTTGTATGAACTTGCAACGTTCAAATTAAAGCATGGTTCAAGTTCAATGAACCAATTATATAAAATGGTTTATTGGTGTATTGGTGAGGCCGATGTTGATGGTTTATTGGTCCGTGGTGTTTCTTAAATGTAACATCACAGTTCTAATATTCAACTAGATTAAATTTAAATTTGAATTAATTATTTATTTAGTTTTTAATTTTTTTGAACTAAAATCCATATATTTTAAAATTAAAATGTCCCACTTCTAAAAATCCTAATTATTTTTTTTCAAATAAGACACATTTCGTTGCACATTTGATATTTACATTCAAATGGTTCATTTAAATAGTTTATCTAAATGAACCATATTTAGATGTTGTTTGTTTTTATTGATTTTTTTGTTTTTCATTTAGATAAATCATTTAAATGAAAATGAGAATTGATGTTTGTTATTGTTGAAATTACATTTTTTCACAAATTATATTTTACCTTCGATTTTATTTTCGGAAACTTTGTATCAGCGTTTTGGTCATAAATTATGTTTTCATATTTTTAGTTGAAAATTATATTTGAATGTATTTGGAGAAAATTCAAAATTATATTTTTACATTTTTGACAAAAATTTTGTTTCTATAGTTTTTAAGACAAAATATATTTTGACATTTTTGGCAGAAAATTATATTTTCGTTTTTTGGTTGAAAATTTTATTTCTATTTTTTTGGGAAAAAAACTATGATTTTGGCAGAAAAATGTATTTCATTATGTTTGGCAGAAAAAATATATTTTCGTTTTTTTACGTGAAATTGTGTTTACATGTTTTTGCCGAAAATATATATTTTTGTATTTTCGGCTAAAAAATTTGTTTTAACGTTTTTGCCTTGAAATTATGTTTCTACATTTATAGTGTAAAAATATGTTAATGTATTTTTAGTCGGAAACTCTGTTTCAACGTTTTCGTCAGAAATTATATTTAAGTGGCGGAAAATAGTGTTTAATACTTTTGAGTAGATATTTAAATTCTGTATTTTTGTACCAATTATGTTTCTGTATTTTTAAAAAATATGTTTATGTGTTTTTGTAAAAAATTATGTTTTTTGTGTCTTTTTACGGAAATTGTGTTTTCTTATTATTTGCAGGAAATTGGGTAGTCATATTTTTATTTTTGATGAAAAACCATTTGCACGTTTTTCTGTTTTTTACGAAAAATATGTTTATGCGTTTGTACAGGAAAACATATTTCCGTGTATTTTGACGAAAAAGTTATGTTTTTATGCTTTTGACAGAAATTATTTTGTATTTACTTTCTATTTTTATATTTTTATTTTATTTTTAAAATAAATAAAAAATGAATCATCTCTATCCAAATTATCTAATTTGAATCATCCAAATGGATATCAGAATTTAGTCTAAATTTTACAACTCATTCAAATGATTCATCTCAATGGATCATCCAAATGTTTAATATTTGTTACAAAACAAACATTAATAATCATATTCATTCAAATGAATCATTTGGATGGAGAAACAAACAACCCTTTGTGCTCTTTTTTATTGCTTGAATTCCTTTAGAAAATTTACCATTAGTTTTTCATTTAAGAGAGTATTCAACCCACCCCTCTTTCTTTGCTCTCACTGGACTTGCAAAAGAGGACGCACAGAAGACTCTCATCCCTCTTTCATGTTTTTTTATTTTATTTTCTTGTGTATTCTAAAATGACATTTGATTTTTATAAGATTTACCTTTGTGTAATACTCCGACCGCCACCGTCCGTGAGCACACCAATGTCCTTTTTAGGCCCGTGGATAACCCCATGTCCTCTCTAAGCCCATGAACAACTCCATGTCCTCTCTAGATCCATTGGGCCTCCACGTCTTTTCTAGACCCATTGGGCCTCACCCTCGTCCGACGGTCGGTGCATTATTTTTCTGAGGCTCTAAGACTTGTTTACTGTCCCTACAAATCACCACATGATATTTCCATGTGCGTTGGCCTCACTTACACACTACCGACAATCACTTTCCGGTAGGTTATCCATCCTAATACTACTCCAGCTCAAACACGCTTAACTGCAGAGTTCTGAAGGAAGGAGTGGTTGACCGAAAAAATAAATGCACTTTGGTAACATAAGTAGTCAAATCAAATATTTTAACCCTCTTCAGACTGGGGTGTTACACTTTCAAACAATTTTTTTTTTGACAAACTGAGCCATATTACAAGGTACTAAAGGGAGTAGAAACGTCGCAATATGTGATGACTGATGAGGGAAGTGGCTCGTAATGGTACGAACACTTGTAAGCCGTACCGTTAGTGTTATTATGTCCAAGAATAATTAATTGCTTGTATGAATTTTTCGCCCACCTCCTCACCCATAACAGGTGGATATATAAATCATAAATCATATAACTTATGTCTTACTTAGAAAATGGAAATTTGAATATAAAATATGATTCGTTTAATTATACATTTTCGTTTTTTCGATACTTGTGAAATTACCAAAAATAGATATTTTGTATGTGTATGCAGGATGCGAACGTAATTGACACAAGGATTTTTATGTCATACACATTATGGGTCGTTAATATTATTGTATCCTATCAAAAATATGTTTGTGAGTGAGGCTTTTTAATTACATCCATACGTATACGTTGTCAATAAATAACTCAAAAAAATATATTATATATATTGTATTCTAAATTTACTAAAGAATTATTATATGACCCAAACATACAATTCAAAACCAGATGGTACAGCTATTTTAAATGATTTAATATTTTACTCATTTGTATTTTAAATTAGTTATATTTTATGTTTTCTAATATTATATATGGAGTGTTATTGTATGTTGTCCAGAAAAATGGATTAAAAAATTAATATATAATAATAATATTATTTGATAATTTAAATTCTAGTTTTAGAGATGAATGAAATTTTTTAGATTTTGTTTTTTTTTCTCGTTAGATATTAGTATTACAGATTTTTATGAATGCGAGAACAACTTTTACTTACGATAATTCCATGACACAAATATTCTTCGACATGCGGTTCTGAATATACGACATCCCATGATTGATAATCTCTCCCCGCAACACTCGGATCTTCGACAGACGGTTCTGCAGATACGACATCCTTTCTGATGGACAAGCTCTCCCCGCAACACGAGACCACGACGGACAATATTATCTGCGCACACCGGAATCTCTAAAAATCCTTTACATCCTTTAATCTGTAATAACTGAGTTTCGAACTCCAGATCTGGTGTAAAAACCTTTAAACCCTTAACCACTAGGACAAGGGTTAAGATTTCGTTTATCTTAACGTTTCATAAAATTAGCAATAAATTTTTAGTAGATTTAAGTATAATTGACTATTAAATCGTTAAATTAATTAGAAATTAAATGATTTATATATTCTCGTTTATCAAACTGTTAGACAATTAAGTTTTGTCAAACAGTTTATTAATTTATTTATTTTCAAATAAGATTGTGAATGTTTTGTTTGCATATCAAATTATTTCTTTTTAATAATCAAACTATTGAAAGTTAGATAATTTACCTTTTAAGTTTATCTGTTTATGTAATTAACCTGAATATTAATTTAGTTATTTTGTACCACATAAAAAAACTCCTGAATCCAATAAATATTACAGTAATGTTTTAAGATTTCAAAATTAGTAAAACATAAAGTTATTGTTCAAAGACTTTAGTAAGCAAGCAAAAGCATTCTTTTCTAAAACCAAATAAAGTCATATTAATTGAAGTTGTAGTTAACAGAGTAATACAAGCAGAACCAAACCAAATAAACCAAAGCTAAATGCCCATTGCCCAGCTAGAGTCTCTATTACTATGTTGATAAAGTTAATGGCTTGAGCTGGAAGGCCTTGACACTATGTATTGCGGCTTTAGTAAACAGTGAAATGTCAGATGCTCCAAGGACAATGTCGTACCCTCTCTTTTTCAGATCAATCGCAGTGTCTTTAGGGGTAGCCATTCCGGCAAGGAATGCACCACCATTCAACGGATCCGATGATTTTACAGCCTTCTCTAGCATTAACAGTTCTGTTTTCACCTTCTCGTTATCAGGGTCGTGAAGGAGTCCCAGGCTCGCGCTGAGATCCCTAGGACCGGTGTTTTTTCTGTTACTCGTATGACGCTCGATGACCCAGCAGCTGTAACAGCCCTAATGCTCCAAGTCTATGACAATAAAGTCGTAACCGGCCAAAGCGGCAATCTCCGCCATAATGGGAGATGCTGAGAACAAAATCATACCATGGAGCTTTTGTCCTCCTCTTAAGCGGGATTTAAGAGACAAGTCTTTGTTGGACATCTTTGCTGAAATTGTGGAAAGAGCAAGTCGTTGGGTTGGGATGCGTGAGGAAGAAAAGAGACGCTGGAGAGAGCCATGGTTACTTTCACGGGGAAGGGTTTGGTGTGTCTGTGTTATATTATCCTATATTATATACAAGAGATGAGTGTGCGCACAGTGTAATATCATGTGCAATGTAAACCTTTTTAAGGTTCTTTTGCCAAACAGAGATATCTGTTTTTTTCTAAGAGTACAGAGTTTTATTAATGTAACACTTTTACTTTCATAAGTTTTTAACTATTTCAACTTACAATTACATACTTTTAATAATTGCAAAATCAAATATGGTTTTGTTTGAAATAAGACCATACTTTCTTCATGGTCATGATTTAACCGATTACTTTCTTTATCCCACCAAAATATTTATTAATGCAAGTCAATTAAATAACATCGAAATAATTTTTATTTTTAATAAATTTGCAAGAGAACGAAGACTACCAGATCAACTATCGTCTAGTTGAAACATGATTTGGAGAAATTTGATTTAAAATACCAAATCATGTGTTATTGAAACATGAATTGACTCTAATTAGAGTCAATTAAACACTAAGAGAAAAGAAAAAAATGATGATCTTAACAAAAAACTTGTCAAAATTAGTCAAAAAAATATAATAGAACATCTCCGCAACTCACTGAAAAACTTGCTGATAATTTGTTGGCCCCTAGTGAATATTTGAGTGGTAGAAGCTTTTCAAATAACTAATTTTTTCTGCAAAACATTGTTTTGGTTTGAAAAAAAAGTACCAATTTATACTAATTTAATATACTAATTTAACGTCAATTTATAAATTAATTGCTAGACTAACGTACCAAAATTTTTTTATCTAATCTAACATAATTTTTTTGGTTAATTGTCCTTTATATCTTTCATTTTTTAATTAAATAAATTATAAAAAAATAAACTTTTACTAAAGTAAATCTTAAAAAACTAAAAATAAAATTTGTTTATTTAAATTATCACGGTTCAATTTATGATAAATATAAAAACAAACATAAAAAGTATTTAAATAAAAAAGGCAAAACAAAATCAAAAAAAAAATTTTATTTGAATTATTTCGGTTATACCTACTATCAAAAAACAAAAAGTAAATATAAAGTAAATTTATTCGAATTATTTTGATTAGATTGACATATAAAATAAAATTTAAAATTAAAAATAAATTTTTATTTATTTAAATTATTTTTGTTCAGTATACGATAAAAAAATAAAAAATAAACATAAAAATATCTAAATATATAGAAAGAGAAAAAATAAAATTAAAAATCAAAACTGAAAAAAATTTAAAATTACCTTTTCTTTATTTGGATTTTGTTTATTTGATTTATGATTTAAAAATAAAAATAAAATAAAATATCTTTAAATAGATTAAAATCTAAAATAAATTGTGGTTTAATTAGATTACTTTATTTTATCTCAGTTTACGATAAAAAATAAAAAAATTAAACATAAAAGTAATTCCAATAAAAATTAAAAAATAAATTAAAATTAAGAATATTAAAAATAAATTTTAGTTAGATTATTTCTCTTCAATTTGTTTTAAAATAAAATAAAAAAGAAAAATAAACATAAAACATTATTTCAATAGAAAAAAAAACTTAAAATTTTAAAAATGTAAAAGGTTTTTTTTAAACGTAAGATGTTACATCTAAAAATAAAAAACTAAGAAAAAGACATTGGATACAACAAAAAACTCTAAAAACGTAGACATACTGTGAATTTGTTTTTGAAAATCTTTATATTAATTTCCTAAATAATTGGAAATTTTGTTAAAAATCTACTGTATCATTTATACATATCTATGATATTTAATCTGCGATGACATAAAATGAACAAATCTGAAGTGATAAATTATGCAACAAGTAAAAAGTTAGTCTGGTAAAAAATTTGCTGAAACTGAAAAATCAAGAAAAGAGATCTACAATAAAAAATTGTCTAGCGACAAAAATCTGCCATGAGTAGATATAAATCTACGTTAATTAAAATATTATTCTATTAATTAATTTTTGGTATTTTTAACAACATATTTCACAAATTTTCAACAACGATATAATTAAATATGCTACGAAAAATTAAATCTGCGACACAAATATGCTGCGTAAAAATTTTTTGACTCAAAATCTAAATTTTTTGCTAAATCTGCAGTTTCTATATCGAAGCTAAAAAAATGTACAGTCTTCAAAAATATATGCCGGACGTAAACAAATTTATCATAACATTTCCATAAAAATTTGCGATTCAAAATCAAATCTGAGAATATCTGCGATAATATGAAACGCAGATTTATGCTGCATATTTTTTTTATCACTAATATAATTTTTTAAATATTTTGTTTTTTTAATAAAAACGAAAATTCTATTTTTTTCATTAATGATATTTTTGTAAATAGTGTTTTAAAATCTTGATCCTAAGAGTATTATTGTGACAATTAAACTTAAATTTTTGTTATGTTAAAGTAGCAATTAACTCTAAAATTAAGATTAATTTAGTTATTATCCCAAAAATAGAAAAATATTAATTAATGTCTTAGGCCATGTTTGTTTTCCATTCAAATGATGATTTTGAATGGAGATGATTATTGATGTTTGTTTTGTTACAAATACTAAGTATTTGAATGATTCATCTCAATGAATCATTTGAATGAGTTTTAAAATTTAGACTAAATTTTGACATCCATTTGGATAATCTAAATTAGATTATTTGGATGAGATAATTTATTTTTAATTTATTTAAAAATAAATAAATATATAAAACAAAAAGTAAACAACACAATTTTCTGTCAAAATACATAAACACATTTTCTAACCAAAAATAAAAAATATAATTTTCTGTCAAAAATATCAAAATATATTTTTCCATAAAAAATATAGAAACAAAATTTCTGACCAAAATGTAAAAGCATAATTTTTCACAAAAAAATATGAAAATACTATCCGCCAAATATGCTATTCAAACATAATTTAAAAAAAAAACACAGTTTCTGACTAAAATGCTGAAACAAATTTTCCGAAAATAAAATTTAATGCTAAAATATAATTTGTTTAAAATGTAATTTAAAAAATAAACAAACAGAAATTCTCATTTTCATTCAAATGATTTATCTAAATGAAAAATAAAAAAATCAATAAAAACAAATAACATGAACTATTTAGATAAATTATCTAAATGAATTATTCGAATGTAAACATAAAATGGATAACTAAACATACCCAAATATTGCAGAAATTAATAACAATGCGTATGTCAATGAACTTGTTTTCAGAATTATTTTCTCTTTACTAAAATGTTCATTAAATTTTTTTGCTTTAGAAAAATTTGTTGAAAACTCAGTCTACACACATTAACTTCGTATAGAAATTCAATATTATTTATTAGATAGTTATGAAAAATTATAAATAGACCAATATCTCTAGAGAACTGGTCCCAAACAATAATTAAGAAACAACTTTGGTCAAAGGGCAAACATATATTATAAATATATGTATATATAATATACTATATATGTGTATATATATATGTAAATTAAGTTGGACCACACTATATATGAAGATGTCTGCAAGAATGTAAGTAGTATGAGTGTGGAGCAGTTCTAGTTTCAAGTTTCAAGTTCCAAGAATACACTCATCATCATAATTCATAAACCCTAAAGCTTAAAACTGTGTACTGTCTCCGACATTTATCAGATCTCTCAGATTTTTCCACATTTATGATCTCATTGTTTTTTCTTCTTGTATTCTTTTAACGGTTATGATTGATTTGTTTTTATGTTATGTACCACTTTAAATTGTTATAGATGTTCCTTTTACATGCTAGAAACGTTTCAATTTATATAATATAATATATGTATTGATAAGAACTGTATCTCTTTTTATTCTTTTAACTTATAACTAAAGTTACATATAATCATAGATTTTTTGTGTACTTTTCCTTTATTTCGATTAAGTGATGTATAAGTGATATATATAATAAACCCTTCAAATTATATTTGATAATATTTTAAATCTTCTATTATTATATGAATAATAGTAGTAACTATGTAGCTCTACCAATTTTAAGCAAATACACCCTAGTTATATCAGTATTTATAACGCAATAAAATTCGATTAAATTAAGAATAATTATGCTCTTTGTAAATAAAATGATGCAGAGAAAAATAAGAAATATTAGAAGAAAAAAGACAAGTTCTAACATGGGCACTGCAGTACAGGGGTATTTTCGGTATTTTCATTCTTTATAAAGGGTCTGAAGTTATGACGTCATCCATACTTAGGGGTAGTTCCGGTATATAAAAAAAAGCTTTAAAAAGGATTCGTTGTGGAATTTCAAATTTGGTATGGAACGGCAGAAAGAACTTCCGTTTCGGTTGGACCACTTCCTTTTAAATGTACTCGCCACAAAGCCCACTCTCAAACATGGCGCGTGTTTGTCACATATCAAATTCACCTACATAATTTATTAAATTGACCTCACTAATTCGTTGTAAGATTTTATTATAAAGTTGATGAGCTTTTTATGAATTTATAATATACCATCAGCTGCATAGTTCTATTTTAAAAGTGATATATATACAGTCGACTAAATATATATATATATATATATATATTATTTATTACAAATGGCTGCGTGTGAGAGACCATATAATTTTTTTTTCTTTTTTTTTCCATATCATATCTACTTACCCTATTAAAATTAAAATACAAATTATGAGTCTATTCCTATAACCAAATATCATAAATGTTAAATTTGTATCCAAACAAAAAATTTACATTTAATTAATTTCTTACTTATATTTCTAATTCTGAACTAAAAAAATCATGTTTCTAAATTTTTATTATATCTTTATCTATATATATATTTTCCAAATATAAATTAATAATTAATTTTTATACAAATTTATTTTATAATATACATATTCCACAAAATTATTATCGAAAATTTAAATTAACTTATTTAGTGTTTGTTAAATATAATATTTTAAATTTTTTAAATAAATTAAAAGACGTAAGTAATAAAATAACTAATAAAATTAAAGTACAATTTTTATGATTATTGCTAAAACTAAACATCATAAATTTTAAATTTACATTCAAACAGAAAATTACATTTAACTAATATGTATCTATTTATCATTATTTATCTACTTATATCTACTACTTATTATTTAAGCAATACTAATTAAAATCATATCTTATTATTTAAGCAATACTAATACGTATCTATTTATCATTATTTATCTACTTACAGTTTATGCCATTAGATTATCATATCTTATTTAATATTTATATTATATTAATAGAAGGGTAACAAAATAATTTACTATTTAATAAATATTTCACTCACTAATATTTTTATATTTCACACATACATTATTAGTTATATATATCATCAATAGTAATAACCTTTTTATACTATAAACTCTTAACTATATAAAATCATATATTTTACTTTTTATATATGTTTTCCATATATTTCATATTATATTATAAATTTATTGTGTATATTCTTTACTAATCTATATATATAATATTAAGTATAATAACAATGTGTTCACGAAACTATATATTACATATAATCAAATATATAATATATATAATATGAAGTATGATTTGAGAATATACACAAATATTATATGATTGAAATACATTATACACAACCTACTGGTCGCAACCTATGATTGAAATATTATATGATTGAAATACATTATAAAAATATTATACGATTGAAATATTAAAATTCAGTGGTGTAATTAATAACAATATATACACAATAATTATTATACAACAACACAATATACACAATATTAATTTTGAAATAATTTTTTAGATTCACCTAAAATAATACCCGATAATAAAAATATTATTTTAAAACCACTAACACGATTGTTTAGTATTAATCAAACGAGATTTTACTATCAGGATCCTAATCTATTTGTTATGGATATGCAAAACTACTATAGTTAGTATTTAATCGGATTTACAACTTTATATTATTTGGATTCGTTTTTGCAAAACCCATAAATTCATTATTCGATTATGTATTATCAACATAAATAATTATCACGTATAATATAATTTAATAATATTTAAATTGGCAATATTTGAAAAAATAAAAAATAAACTAATATCTCTTTAATATATATTAAATAATATATTTATATGAACTAATTAAAATATATATTTTGAATTTATTTCTCCGCGATGCGAAACTCGCGGGTGATATACTAGTTATTCTATTAAAATGGAAGTATAAATTTTGTATATATTCATGTAACCAAATCATAAATTTTAACTTTTATCCAAAAAATTTTTTACATTTAATTAATTTATATTTCACTAAAAATTAAAGTAAAATATTTATGATTATTGATATAACCAAACATCATAAATTTTAAATTTACATCTATACAAAAAATTATTAAATTTTATATAAATATATT
>KE159426.1:31563-45654 GCA_000411055.1 Leavenworthia alabamica
GTCTTGGCTCGGAATTTTATGTATGAGGTTGTTAAGTTGCATGGCGTACCACTGAGCATTATATCGGATCGAGATCCGAGGTTTGCATTGCAGTTCTAGAGAGCCTTCTAGAAAGAGAAGGGTACTAAAGTACACATGAGTAAGGAATATCACCCGCAGACCGATGGACAGTCCAAGAGGACCATCCAGACTTTAGAGGATCTGTTGCGGATGTGTGTGTTGGATTGGGGTGGCTATTGGTTTGACCATCTGAGTTTGGTCGAGTTTGCCTACAACAATAACTATCAGGCTATGACGCCTTTTGAGGCACTGTATGGTAGACCTTGCAGGACCCCGCTATGTTGGATTCAAGTGGGGAAGAGAAGCATGTTAGGTGAGGATTTTGTCCAGGAGACTACTGAAAAGATCTGGATTGTTAAGCTAAACATGAAGGAGGTTCAGGATAGACAAAAGAATTATGCCGACAAGCGTCAGAAGGATTTAGAGTTGGTGGTTGGTGACATGGTTTATCTGAAAATGACCATGCTTAGAGGACCGAACAGGTCGATTTCCGAGAACAAGTTGAGTCCAACGTACATGGGACCTCTTAAGATTGTGGAACGGGTAGGACCAGTTGCATATAGGTTCGAGTTGCATGAATCTATGCAACCTTTTTACAATGTGTTTTATGTGTTTATGCTGAAGAAGTGTTTCAGGTGTTTCATGGGCCTGTTTGGTTCTCCATTTTATGTTTATATTTAAATGATTCATTTAGATTATTCATCTAGATAGTTCATTTAGATGTTGTTTGTTTTTATTGATTTTTTCATTTTTCATCTAGATAAATCATTTGGATGAAAATAAGAATTCATGTTTGTTTACTTTTAAAATTACATTTTTGCAAAAATTATATTTTGGCATGAAATTGTATTTTCGAAAAATTTGTTTTAGTATTTTGGTCAGAAATTGTGTTTTTATGTTTTATGTTGAAAATTATATTTGAATAGTGTATTTGGCGGAAAATCGTATTTTCATTTTTTTTCTGTGAAATGTTATGTTTTTTATGTTGGTAAGAAATTTTGTCTCTATATTTTTACGGAAAAATATATTTTGATATTTTTGACAGAAAATTATATTTTTGATTTTCGGCTAAAAGTTGTGTTTATGTATTTTGACGGAAATTGTGTTGTTTACTTTTTGTTTTATATATTTATTTTATTTTTTAATAAATTAAAACTGAGTCATCTCCATCCAAATGATCCAAATGGATGTCAACATTTACTCTAAATTTTAAAACTCATTCAAATGATTCATTGAGATGAATCATTCAAATGCTTAATATTTGTAACAAAACAAACATCAATAATCATCCTTATTCAAATGCATCATTTGAATGGAAAACAAACAGGACCTATCTAGTTTATATTTATGGAAAAAAAACATTTGAAAAATCAATATATATATATAATGAGAAAAAACATTATGCATGTAACGTAAGAAAAAACAAGAAAAGCTTGTTGTTATAGTAATATACTAGGTTCTAATCCGCGTCCGGAGCACAGAGAAATATTATATGATACATGAAAATAATATCCGAAAAAAAGAAAAAACAAATACTAATTAATAATGTTTTAAAATACTTAAAGTAAACATTGTAGATAGAATTTGTGAAACTAAATTTAAATTACAGTAGCATATTTTTTTTATAGAAGCATATATTTTACCACCCTAGAAATATATAAATAAAACATGAAGTCAATAAATATATGTTCAAATTAATTATTTACGAAAAATATTAAAAATTTTATTTGTTTTTATTTTACCTTATGATCTGCTAGAACTATTTCAAGAGTTTATCTGGCTTGTTTTGTGTAATGTTTCCAGGCATTGAGTATTTTAACCTGAACATGCCAAGTTAACTTGAAATGTTTGATATCTTTAAGGTACGTGAGATTCATAGGTGTATTCATTTTTGGAGAAAAGTCTGAAATGTGTTATGGAAATGTTTGGTTGATAGATATTTGGAATAGTTTAGATTATATTTATAGGAAAGAAGGAGTATTGGCCGATTGAATTTTTTATTAAGGATAAATATTGGATGATAAAAATATAGCATAAATATCGCTAATTATGGTTAATTAAATATCGCTAATGAATATCGCTAATTATTGTTAATTAAATATGGCTAAGACTATAACCCGCTATTTGTTAATTAATATATCGCTGAGTATGGTTAATGTATTATATTCATAAATAATAAGCATAAAAATCGCTAAGTATGGTTAATTAATTATTTTTAATTAAATATATTTGTTTATATGGGTTATAAATATCGCTAATTTAATGGGTTCAATGATAAGTTCAATATATTGTTAGTAGTTGGTTAGATAAAATAGGGATATTTAGATTAGATATGAAACAAATTTAATTTATTTAAAATAATGGTGAGATAAATCGGTAACTTTTATTACAATTATATTCATTAATAATATAGCATAAAAATCGGTAAGTATGGTTAATTAATTATCGTAATTAAATATATTTGTTTATATGGGTTATAAATATCGTTAATTTAATGGGTTCAATGATAAGTTCAATATATTTTAGTAGTGCGTTAGATAAAATAGGGATATTTAGATTAGGTATAAAACAAATTAAATTTAAATTATTTATCGCTAAGTATGGTTAATTAATAATCGTTAATTAAATATATAATTTAGTTAAATTATGTATATAATTTAGTTAAATTATGTATATAATGTAAAATTATGTATATAATGTTTTATTATATTTTATTAAATTTCATACAATGAAGAATAGAATACTTATATTTGAATTAATGTTTTATTTATGAATATTTGGATGAGTTTAGTATTGTATATATTATATATTTAGAATATAAATAAAATATTATAGTGATTTTTAGTTTATGTGTAGGGAATGCTTTGGGGAAGTTGCTTTGGTAGAAAAGAAATCGGTTCTTCATTGGGTCATTTATTTAAGATATTATGTTAATGTTGAAAGTTTATAGTATAATGAATTTAATACTGTTGATATGATTTAATAATGTAGGTAGGAAATATGATATGATTAATAATGTAGGTAGGAAATATGAAATTATTGATTAATATATGTAGTAATTAGGTAATTATAGAATTACCCTTCTATAGTTAAATATAAATATAAAATTATGATATGATAATCCAGTGGCATAAACTATAATATATCACGACATAGTAGGATTAATTATTATTTAGTACTTCCTAAATAATATGTAGTAGATATGTTAATAGAGAAGATATATAATATATATATATATATATATGAATTACATGAGAAATAATATTTTCATGAAATTAATGGAAGTTAGTAAATATCCAAAGTTACTGTTAAAGAAAGATAATGCTTTTAATGTTTTTTAACTAAAATAAAATCAACCAATCAGATTAAAACACATAAATTTTTTTTTAAAAGTTTCTGAAAGTCCCTAATTAAGAAATGCTTATATATTTTTTAAACACGATTATAATCGAATCTATACACAAAAATACATTCCTTGATATTGATAATTATTCTCCTTAAAAATGATTTTTTCCTTGAAATTCCTTAAAAATGATTTTTTCCTTGATATTGATAATTATTTTAAAAATGATATATTCCTTGATATTCCTTAAAAATGATTTTCTCTTTAAAATCATTTTAAAAATAATTATCAATATTCTCCTTAAAAATAATCTTTCCAACTTAACATATATTTAAAAATAATTANATATATTTAAAAATAATTAATACTTAATTAACTATTTCCACAATAAATACTTGTCGACAAGTATAAATCAATAGTAACTCAATAAATTATAATATTGGTGTTGTTAATGGGTTGTAAAATATGTGTTAATACTTTCAGGTGAATATGCCAGACCCTATATTTAACTTGAAAATATATTTGGTTAAAAAAACTATAAATCATGTGAATGAATATTGTTCGGGCCGTCGACAAAAAAATAAAAAAATTGTTTGGGCCCGTAATATTCATTTATAAATGGGCCTATAAATAAAAATAACATGGGCTTGTACAAAATTATAAGGAAGATAGATAGAATGTCGGAAGTCCAGTTCAAATAAAGAAACATCCAAGTTTTTCACTTTGTTTTTAGATATGGGCCTTTGAATGATAAATGGGTTTGTGTATAAAAATATTATGGGCTTGTGCACAATTATAATTTACATAGATCGTCTGTCTAAGGCCCACTTTAGTTAAAGTGATGTATGTTATAACCAAAAAAATGATGTATGTAATAACAATACAATGTTATAAAATAATACCATTTAGTATTTTATTTTCTTAGTTGACTATATTTTCCATTTCCTTAATAATTATTCCTATTTTTAAAGCTACATACTCCATATTTTAAAATTTACCTAGATTTGTTTGTGTATTAAATTGGATCTAATAGATCAAGACTTGTACGCTTGGGGCCAACTATTGATAAGTTGACTCGTCTTGAAGCATTTAAAGTCAGAGTAACGTTGGCCCGACAAAGACTCGAGAGTAATTAAAAATTTGTAATGGTAGAGAAGTCAAAGGCTCATTCCATAAATGCAACATTCATGGAGTTTGGTTAGGAGTTCTATTCAATTTTATTACTTTATTAAAACCCATCTGAGTTGGTCTCTTCACTCACGTATTAATGTTTTTTTCTAAAGTTTAAGATGATGCTTCATTATATTGTTTTAAACATGACATAAAATCATAAAGTATACTAACAGTTGACATAAAGATTTTATATATGTAGAATCATAAATTACTCTTGTCAATTATTCTCATAGTCAACACAAGGTTGTTATCCATAAATATATAATTAAATTCATATATAAATATCAATATCCATAAATATATGTCTACATTGTGGGCATTATTTATGATTCATAGTTCATGTGTGGATAATGGGAAATAGTAGAAGCACACAATGATGAGTAGTTTTAAGTTTTTGGTAAAAATCTTGGATTGGTATGGTTAATGATGTGGAAGGAGGAGTGGTTTGAAGCCATGGCTGAGACAGGCTTCCCAAACATGATCCAAATCCTGGAGAAGAATGGATGAGCCACACTCATGCATTTCCCATCCTTCCAAGGCATGTAAGATCCCAGCCACTCTAGTTGCACTCATTGCCTTTCTTGGTAACCAATTCTGCATATATAATTAGTGTATATTTAATTAATTAAAACCTATATATATATATTTGTATCTATAATCATAGCTTTGTATACTTACCTCACATGAGTGGACATTAACGAGAGATTTTGGAATGAGCAATGCTGGTGTGGTATGATAGATGCAATCTTTACGAAACTGTTTGATAGGGAATTGTGAGAATGGTATAAACAATGTTCCTTTTGTGGCTTTTTCTTGCTCTTCTTTTGTTGTTCCTTCTCCCACCAGCCATACCTTTATTTCACCACATTAAACTAGTTTTATTAACATGCTCTTTGACTATATAATAATTGTGTATATATTGATAATGACCTTGTTTGATGAGAGCTCTGTAGAGGTAAGATGGACCAAATGGTCTTTACATTCTTGTGGAATATATGATCTTATTTTTTCATATTCGTCTAGACGCAAAGTTGAGACCTGCATGTGGATGATATCACAAGAAATAAAATAAGTGAGTATTAATACAAGTGGTTTAAGCAAGCAAGACCCTAAAATCCATGCCCGATTTTGAGAATATGCTTCTTAGGCATCGCCTTGAACATCTATTAGATTAAAAATATATTTTTTAAAATTAGTATAATAGTATATTGTAAACTCAAATTTTAAAAAATGTTATATGTTTTTTATAAAACTAAATTTTTTATATAATTAAATTTTTTATTTTATGAGTTTGAAAATATATATTAAACATCTAAATACTTTTTTGAGCATATTTTGAATGAAAAAACAAATTTTTGCTAGAGCATCTAAAATAGTTGGACTGGCTTTGCTAAACCCGAAACTCTAAACTCATCAAACATCACACCAGAGGAGAAAAGGACCTGAATGCCTCTCTGGCATAGAGCAGATGCAATGGTGTATGCAACCTTTGTTAGATAACCCGTCATCACAACTTTTGTAGTTGCTTTGGGTACACTATTGATCACAATAGCTGCTGCTAATCTACTTCCATCCACAACTCTGACCTTCACTTCTGGATGCTTGTAGATATACACCTCTCCATTCCTATTCAGCTCTTCCCCCTGTTTCAACTCACCATAGCTTTAAACACTACCCAATAGAGTTAAAAAAACCAATAAGAGTCATGAGAGATTGTTTCTTTACTTGGTTCATAAGACCAAGGCTAAGCACTTTTACTCCTTTTTTATCTGCCTCCAATATCGCTTTCTCAATCATGTTGTTGATAGCATCTTTCCTCCATTTTAACAAGTACTGCATGCATGCATGCAACGTATAACACATCAATATATGTATCGTAAATAATCAATAAAGCTATAGATGATGATGAGGAGGACCTGTAGATTATATCTAGGTATCATCCAAGTCTGCAAGTTGAGATTCTTGAAGGAGTTGCTCTCAGCAACAAAGATACGAGCGTATAAGAGAGTTAAGAGCATGGAAAGAGAAGTGAAAGGCCATAAAAGACGCATGAACCATGTATAATAAAAAGGGTTTGATGCAAATGAGGCCATGCCAATGCGTAAATGGTATATTGACTCTGGTGTTGTTAAGTGAGTTAAGTGAACCACGTCCACTTTATCTTCTCCTCTTTCTAAAGATTTATCGTAGATTGTATCTGTAGTTTCATCCATTGTGCCGTAGATGTAATCATACAAGGGCATGAAGAGGGAGTAATTTGTCCGGAACTGTGTGTGATGTAACGAGTGGAATCTGCAAATCTCATATAATTCATTAATTATTATCTTAAAGTAATATATTCAAACAATAAATTTATCAGTTTTTTATTTGGTTTTAAGTAACCTTGCATTAAAATTGATATAGTAAATAAAAAATACACAATTTCTTAAAATGAAATATGTGATATTTGGTTTAAAAAGCTATAAATTCGGCGAATGAAAATTGATTGGGCCAATAATATTCATTTAGAAATGGGCCTCTGAATAAAAACAATATGGGTTTGTACAAAATTATAGATACAATGTCAAAGGTCCAGTTCAGATAAACAAACATTCAGGTTTTTTACTTTGTTTTTAGATATGGGCCGACAATATTTATTTAGAAATGGATATGTGAATAAAAATATTATGGGCTTGTACACAGTTATAGTTAAGTTAGATCATATGTCCAAGGCCCAATTTAGTTAAAAGTCAGCGAAATCTAGATTGTAATTTGACACGCGTTCTCCACTCGCACAGTTTTGGAAAAAAAAATATCCTAAACAAAAATTGAATCTGAAAAATTCAAAAACTTAAAGAAAAATTCAAAAAAAAGTCAAAAAATCAAAATTTCCAAATCGAATCAAAAAATAAAAACATCAAAATATTTTTATATAATTCAATTTATTTAAGATAAATCAAAATCCGAAATCGAATCGAAAACAAAAAATATTTAACCCATAAATCGATCGGAATTATCACCTAAACCATTTTAGTTTTAATACATATTTTTAGAATCGGTTTTCGAATTTTGAATTCAGTTTCAGATTTACGTGCACCCTTAATTCAAAGTCTAACTATTATCGACCTAATATTATCTCCATTTATGCTAATACACCAAATTATCAATTTTTTATCTTTTGCTACATATAGCTTAAAGATAATTAAATTTAGAAGATATTTGGTTAAAGAAGCTATAAATACTTTTTATGTTGTGGGAAATTGGAGTAAGTGCCGACAATAGATTATAGTTTTGATGTGGTCCATGGATTCGGTAGTTGACGACCAAATCAAGTGTACAACAATATTCACGTGAATTTTATTATATCGGAATAATATATACGCAACTCTGTTATAAAGTTATAATAGGGAATGTGTAAATATATACATGCATAATATATATGCTTTATTGTTTGCTTATAAATTTTTTTGATAAACTAAGTAGCATGAATAGTTGTTTGTGTAAGATAACAGTAGAGAAGGACTTACGAAGGAGTGTAACAGAGGAACTTGAGTGGAGGAACAAGTTGGAAAAGTCGCTTAGGTACGAGCTCGAAGTTACAGTGTCCCATGTTGTTCATGAGGTCTATATATATTATGTATCCAGCGAAAGATGCTATAGACGCTGTTCTCGTTAGCAATGTTGTTAACAATGGTATCGAGAAGAGCATGAAGTATGCTATGTGCTCCGCAAATGGATGTATCACCGCTGCATACACATTATATCATTATATAAAAAATAACTAAAATGTTATAAATATGCATGTTACGTAGGGTAGAGTGCATATATGAATGTAATAAATAAAGAGTTACAAGTGATGGGCTCAGTGACAATAGAGGAGTGATGGTGTGAGTGGTATCGAGAGTAAAGAAAGTGGTGGTGGAGAGCTTTGTGGAGCCAATAATAAAGGAACTCGACTGGTCCAGCATGGAGTAACGTAGTCATCACCACTCCATCTGTCCTCCACCAGGGAAGGTTCTTGGCTTCCGGTAACAACGAGATTCCTATATAGAAGAGAACTCCATTGAACAATATTTGGTCATCCCTGAGCCATGCATACAAGATCAAGATTCATTAGAGTTCAATGCATATACAGGCAGGTAGATCAAGATTAAGGAAAACACATATATATACCAGTTGGTTTCTCTATCGACCTGATTGAAGTCAATTCCTTTGTCAACGATGCGTCTCTTTCCCTTGGACGTATAGTAACGGGACAAAGAGATCCAAACCTGGTTGTGTATAATTCTAAGGAGCAAGAAGGGTAATACAAGTGTGTATCCCAGATCCAACTTATCCATGTCATCTGTCACACACTTGTATATGCTATGGCATGCCCATGGTGCTATAACTATGTACTTTTCACGTCAAAAAAAAAACCATAAGCACGTATTATAAGTAAAACCTTTTTATAAGAGACAAATATTAGAGTTCACCTTGAAACTTCCGAGAGGTGTCCAAGGCCAATCAGTGAGGATTCCTGGTTTTGTGGCCATATTATACCGTAGAATGTTATGTAGTGTTGGTATATGTGTCTATGATGAGTCTATGACATTATATAGAAAATAGAATCATACTTTATAATTAGTAGCTTAATGTAGTATGTCGAAACCACCCCTATCTTCCCACCAGCCCTCTCCTTAAAGTGGGGTCAGCTTAAACCAAACATGTACTATTCCCATTGGATGCTTTACACATGGATTCTCATTTATTATACTCAGCTAAATCTATGACTTTATCATCTATCGACCTAAGGAAATGTATAAACATTATCAACAAATCGTACGCACTGATTAACCAAGTTAGGCAATGTTACGTAATGATGCTAGGTTCTAACCAATAAAGATCATGCACGTTGAAGGGCCAGCTAGTGTCTGTTGCTACAACATTAAATTGAAAAGATCAATACAGAAGGCACACACTCATAGACGAGCATTGAATAAATTGTACGTTTCTTTGCTTACTTACTCATCTCACCGCCACAAATGATGGTACGTATACCCTACTCTTCTTATATTAGGTAGCTAGTGGACCATGCTAGGGTATACACCTTTCAAGTAAAACCTCGTAAGATATTTGTTAACAATTGATCTGTCGATGGACCTCATATATTATTTCGCTAAGACATGACAAAACGTAATAAAATCAGCATTTCTAAAGAATTTTATTGATTTTTTTTGTTTCAAATTTTTACTAGTTGAGATGTTATGTGTTTTTATATTATCTTTTTTTGTTTTGTTTTAAGAGTTAATTTCTTAATACTAAAAAGTTCACTTTACATGTGAAATAAAATGAAAACAAAGAAAAAAAAAACGAGGATGTCTCATGTCTTTAGCTTACCATTTAAGAGACCCTAGTGAGAGTAACCTAAGTAGTAGAGTAAAAGCACCGTATGAAGAGAAAAAAACGAAGATGGTTGCCTCATTAATAAATTCAGTATGTAAATTCAACCAAAGAAAAGATTACAACCTTTGTAAAACATAATCTTTTTATATTATTTCTCTTTGTTGAATAAGCATATAGTAGTGGACGTAACAAGGTATAGCTAGTACCTATATAGTCGATAAATAACATTATAAACTACAAAACAAGCTTGAAAGGATAAGTAGATTGATGAATGAAAATGAAAAGATATCAGAGATGAGATGGTGGGAGAGGGAGAGGTTTGAAATCATGGCTGAGAGCAGCTTCCCAGATGGCATGGAGACGAGAGTAGTTGCAAGTGTTGCCACAGTCATGTTCTTCCCAACCCTCAAGTGCATGCACTATGCCTCCTATTCTCCATGCACTCATCACCCTCCTCCCCAGCCAATTCTATAAAAACTCATACACACATCTTATAGTATACAAATAACTGATATAATTTACATATTCAAAGATATATATATGTGTACCTCACAAGAGTCGATGTTTTGGGTAGACTTGGGAACAAGCATAGCTGGAGTGGAGTGGTAGAAACAGTCCTTGCGTTGTTTTATAGGTGGGAAATGAGAAAAGGGTATAAATAGGGTTCCTTCCTTTGCTTTCATCTGCTCTTCTTTATTTATTCCATCCCCCACCAACCACACTCTTGAGGAGTAACTATTATTGCTAGTGGATAGTACTAGATTCTTGACTACTACCCCAGATTTGATGAGTTTCTTGTGTTCCTCCTCGTGTAACACTACCACCTATATAAATACATGCATTGATTCTTAACTAGTTTGAACTATTGGAAGATCGCTTAGATCGACTAAACCAGAATCGAACAGTGAAGATAATTAATGAAAATTATATAAATAATGAATATATGATTGTAAAAGAATCAAGGAAAATGTAGAAGAATCATTAATTGTCCTGACCATTCTAGTTTGGTCGATTTAACTGATCTCCCAATATAAGCATATGAGTGGATTTTATTTTCATATATATAAAGGTACCTTGATGCCCTTTTGGCATAGAGCAAAGACAACAGCCGAAGCAACCTTTGTGAAGTTGCCTCTAAAGACAACTTCTGTGGTTCCCTTTGGAATACTGTTAACCACCACTGCAGCTGCCATGCTGTTTCCATCAACTAGTCTTATATTCAACTTTGGATGCTTTTGCACGTAGATTTCTCCATATCCGTTTAGCTCCTCCACCTCATTAATCATGTGTTCATTAGTTACATCATACGTACATATATATAATATAGTTTCAAAGTAAATGAGCTTACATTGTTCATCAAGCCAAGACTCATTACTTTCACACCCTTTTCATTTGCTTCTAGTATAGCAGCCTCTATGATATTGTTGATGGATTCATGGTGGCGCTGCGATTTATACTTTTCCCCACAAGATTAGTAGTAAACTTTAATCTTGAAAAGTTTATATTGTGTATGAAAAGTTCTTACGTGAAAGGCAAACTTGGGAAGTAGATGAGAGTGAAGAGTGAGGTTACGTAGACGGTTTCTCTCAAAGACAAAGGTGCGTGAGGAGAGAACTGAGGTTAAGACAAAGGAGCAAAGGAGAGTGAAGGGCCACATGATGAAGGTAAGGTACCATGGGGATCGAGACCATAAGGGGTGAGAGGAGAGAGATGGAAAGCCAAGGCGTAATTGGTATATGGATTCGAGTGTGGTGAGGTGAGTGAGATGGAGTACGTCGGGTGATTCCTCCTCTTTCTTTAAAGACGTTTCATACAAAGAGTCGCTGCACTTGTCGGTTGTCCCGTAGATGTAATCATAGATTGGCATGAAGAGAGAGTAGTTAGTTCTGAACTGAGTGTGGTGGAGCGAGTGGAACCTTCAATATATTTGATGACACGTTAGAAAAGCATGCATATATATATTCAAATCCAAATAATAGTACGTACGAGGGAGTGTAACAGAGGAACTTGAGTGGAGGGAAGATGTGGAAGAGACGCTTAGGGAAAAACTCGAAGTTGCAATGTCCCATGTTGTTCATGAAGTCTATGTAAGTAATATATGCAATGGCGGAAGCAATGGATAGGATCCCACACAAGGACGCTGTAACCATGGGTATGGCGAAGAGTAGTGTGTAGACGATGTGTTCGGCGAAAGGGTGTACCACAGCTGCCAAGATTGATTAGTATGTATTATATATGTACACAAGGAAATGATGGATGAAGGTAGGTACGTACATGTGATGGGTTCAGTGACGATGGAGGAGTGGTGGTGAGAATGGTAGCGAGAGTAGAGGAAGTGGTGGTGGAGAGCTCTGTGGAACCAGTAGTATAGGAACTCCACGGGACCAGTGTGAAGTAGAGCTATGAGAATAGCTCCGTTTAGTCTCCAGAAGGGAAGGTGGGAGGAACCTGGAAGCTTGATGGTGGCGAGATACATGAGGAGAGTGTTAAAGATGATTTGGTCATCCCAAGTGCGTTCTCGGTCAACTTGCTCAAACTCAATGGGCTTGTCCACGATCTTCTTCCTTCCCTTGGCTGTTCTCTGGCGTGAAAGGCTAATCCATATCTGGCTGTGAACTATTCTCCACAGCATTAGCACGAATACGAGTAGTCTTGTGAGGTCTTTCTCCTCATCCTCAGCTGTCAAGTAGGAGTGTATACTAGTCATCACCAACGGGGCAACCAAGAGGTACTTGAAGCTACCAAGGGGACTCCATGGCCACTCCGTCAGAACTCCGGGTCTTGACGCCATCTAAAGGTACTTGAGCTAGTAGACTTGTGGAACAAAGGAAGTGGGTTTTGGAGATACGTTTATAGAATAGCTAGTGATATGAGATATTATATATAGAGGTATGAACATGTGGGATAGTGATGCAGTGAGAAGCATATGGTTGTAGACCCTCTTGACCAAACCAGAAACGTTACTGCAACATTGATTGTAATTCCTCAAACTTCAAATATGTAAGGAGAGGAGCCCAATGGTGGCATTGATTGTATGCCTTGCCAAAATTTGGCATTTTCTCTCTTACCACATCAATGTCTTCAACGGCCCCCAACGCCAACCATTTAATGATATCCCCTTCTTTCTACATTCAATTTCAATGGATAAAGCCCACGACTCAAAACAAAGCCCATTAGTTTCAAATCTGCTAATTTCATATATTGTAATGATAAATGAGGATCACGAATCAAATCCATTACAAGAGCGTGACTTAAAAGTGAGCACCAAACTCTGGAAGATTTTAAGCTGGGTTTTGAGACCTAACCAGACTCGGCCGGATGGGACTGATTAACTCAGAATCTGGTTGTTTTTACTGTACGGATTTTATAATAAAAACCGTAATTTAAAAACCAAAAAAATCCTAAAATAACAGTTATTAACTTGCCATCCGACTAGTTCGATCAGTCAATCCTGTCACGGATCAAAAAAATTTCAAAATACATTTTATTGTTCTTTAAAATAAATAAAATCATATTTATAGTTTTTTGTTATTTTTAAAATTTTTAAATATGTATATATGATTATTTTTTACATTTTTTTGGACACAAAAATAATAAACCTGTTATTTATTTTTTATTTTATTTATAACTTTTATTAATATTCTAAATATAATAATAAATTATTGAAATATAATATTTCAAATGTTTCTATTAATATAATTTATTGTAATATATTTGTATTGTTTACACTTATATTATATTATAAATATTTTATTTGTTGTGATGTGTAAGTAGTTATTTTTNTGTCTCAAACATTGATTCTTAAGCCATAAGTGTATGCATTCATCAAGAAACAAAAAATGGTAATATAACAAGCAAAAATCTTATACCAGCAACATTAATAGTTCTATACATTCCCACCCACCAAAAATAAAAGTATCAAATCCATACCCTTTATTCCCCCATAAAACCTCACCACCAAACTTTTCCCATAGTAAATCAATTTGACTTGAATACAAACAAAAGTTACACAACACATAAGTGCAACAAAACACATAAAAGGGCCCAACCAAAAAATAGTAAATCTCTCGACCAGACTTGGGAAAGATAAACAACGTACCATGGCACGAGCCCTCAAGCTCGTTGTGACGTCAGTCTCTGGCCTCTAGCCA
>KE159427.1:24796-81067 GCA_000411055.1 Leavenworthia alabamica
ATAAAATTTATATACCCGAAAAACCCGAACCCGACTGGGTACTACCCGAACCCGACCCGAGTACCCGAATGACCAGGCCTCGTAAATCATGGGTTTATGTTGGGTTTGAAAGCCAAGTTGAAAATGGGCTTCTCAACATTGAAGGCCATTATTAATCTCGTTTATGTCGCCGTAAAACGACACGTCGTTTTATTAACTGAAATAGAAACGACATACGTTCCATATTTCTAACGATAACATCTCTTTCACTTTTTTCAAAGCTCATTTGAAACCACACATTCAAACTAAACTCTCAAAAAGCTCAGAAGAGGTGAGAGAGCTCCAAATGTCAATATCCATGGCGTTATTTTCACCGCCGATCTCTTCTTCACTTCAAAACCTTAATCTCATCCCTAAGATCTCCACCAAACGTTTCTCTCTCATCTCCATCCCTCGAGCTTCATCCGACAATGGTACAACTTCACCAGCGGCTAATTCAGTCTCAACCACCACTGTTGAGATTCAAAAGCCTGATTCCGTTGTAAAACCTTCAACGGAAAGCTCCTCCGTTGAAGGTGAAGCAACAGAGTCGAACACTACAACAACAACGATAATGAAATATGAAGATGCGAAATGGGTAAATGGAACTTGGGATCTGAAACAATTCGAGAAAGATGGGAAAATGGATTGGGACTCTGTAATCGTTTCTGGTTTGTTCCTTTACAAATTACATTAATGATTTGATTTTTAAGCTATAATAATAATTATATATAATTATTTGAATTTGTCAATGCTCTGTTACTATGTAAATGTATAGAGGCAAAGAGAAGAAAATGGCTTGAAGATAACCCAGAAACAACAAGTAACGATGAGCCTGTACTTTTCGATACTTCGATTATTCCATGGTGGGCTTGGATGAAGAGATATCATTTACCTGAAGCTGAACTTCTCAATGGTAACTAATTTCCATTACACTGAATTAGTCTAAACTAAAGAAGAACATCAAGTGATTTGTATGTTTTATGTATTGGTGTTTAGGTCGTGCTGCGATGATAGGGTTCTTCATGGCTTACTTAGTTGATAGTCTTACTGGAGTAGGACTTGTGGATCAAATGGGAAATTTCTTCTGTAAAACACTCTTGTTTGTAGCTGTAACTGGAGTTCTTTTCATTCGTAAGAACGAAGATTTTGATAAACTTAAGGATTTGTTTGATGAGACTACTTTATATGATAAGCAATGGCAAGCAGCTTGGAAAGAACCTGAATCATCATCATCAACGGTTTCTTCAAAGAAGTGAATAAGTTTTTACAGTGTTTTGTTTCCTTTTTATTATGTTATGTGATCACAAATCATTTCTCTTATTGCAATTTACTCATCTTCAGATTTGTGTAATTTCTATAACTAGTCCCAAAGAAAATGTATCACAAATTAAGAAAAGGTCCTTTATGTTCAAAATTATGGGTTTAGTTTGAATGTTCTTTTGAGTCTTAAGGCATTTACTGTTCTGCTCTTATTGCAGCAACTGATGTTGGGACCAGTGGGCCAAAAACAGTTAGGGCCTCTAGTACAATTTGCTTTTAGGCCTTTTAATAATTTGTTTGTTCAATTGTTCTTACCCAAAAACAAAAAAGCAATATTTAAATCAACAAATATTTAAAACATAAAAGTTTCATAATTTCACATGTAGAAAAATTGTGATAAATCTTAATTCTTGAAAAATTACCTTTTGTCCAGAAATAATTTAAAAGCTCAAAATTTTCCATATATATGTGACACAGTTGTGAAACAATGAAACCCCGGTGGTCTTGTTTAATTGGTTTGGGCTTAAACTGAACATAGGCCCATATCTTCTTTCTTTTTAGTTACAATATGTTGATGTGTAGTGAACTGCCACGTGTAGAACTAGAACTTAGTAAGTTAATTAATGGTTCAGCCCATCTCTCCACTCAGTGGCCACCAAATCACAGCTCCACTCCCTCGTCTCCGATTTATTTGTATTACTCTATTCCCTATTTTACCCCTCTTTTCTTCTTTTATCTTAAAAACAAACAAAATCCAGCGGTGACAAAAAAATCTCTGTACAAACAAACTGTAGTTTCGCTACAGAGAAGCAAAAACCCTAGAAGAGCTAGCTCAAAGGTAACAGCTGTCGATCTCTAATCTCACTCCGGCATGAATTACCGGTGAAAGGTGTACAATAGAAGCTGTATCAAAGTGATTTTACAAACATGTATAGAGAAAAGGGAATTGTGAATTCGAGACCTGAGGTTGTAGATCGTAAACGGATCAACGATTCTCTCGAACGTCCTCCTCCCTCATCGTCTCGTTCAGTTAACGGTAAACCTAAAGGAACCGTTACGCCGACGGCTCACTNAAGAACAATGTTTCTGAGGGTTAGTTTCGTTTTTTACTCTTTTTAAAAATTGCAGAAAATTTCTAATTTTGTTGGATTAATTTTAGGTTATGCTGATTTTGGGAATTAGGGTTCCAATAATTATAATGATTATTTGAATTTAATCATATATTTAAAAGATGTGTATAGCTGAATCAGTGAAATCATTTATATAACTGATGTAATGTTATAATGGGTTTTATTGGTAAATAGATGAATCAGATACAGATAGTGAAGAATCAAATGTTAGTGGTTCAGAAGAAGAAGACACTTCATGGATATCTTGGTTCTGTAGTTTAAAAGGAAACGAGTTCTTTTGTGAAGTTGATGATGATTACATTCAAGATGATTTTAACTTGTGTGGACTCAGCAGTCTTCATCCGTACTATGAACATGCTCTTGATTTGATTTTGGATATTGAATCTTCTCATGGTAAGTTGTTATATGGTTCACAATTTTATGATTATGGCTCTCTTGAATGTTTGATTTGGATTGGATCGGTATGGTAACAGGAGAGACGTTTACAGAGGAACAGAATGAATTGGTTGAGTCAGGAGCTGAGATGCTTTATGGACTTATTCATGCTCGTTATATATTGACTAGCAAAGGATTAGCTGCAATGGTAATATAATCTACACAAGTTATACGATAGACGATGCATTGATTGATTCTGTTTCTTTTCACAGTTAGATAAATACAAAAACTATGACTTTGGAAGATGCCCAAGAGTTTATTGTTGTGGCCAACCTTGTCTTCCTGTTGGTCAATCTGATTTACCACGATCTAGCACGGTGAAGATATATTGTCCTAAATGCGAAGACATTTATTACCCGCGTTCTAAAAACCAAGGCAGTATCCTTTATACAACTCTGATGTTTGATTCTTATTACATAAATTTGTAATCATGTTGAGTATCTTTCAATCTTGCAGCTGTTGTCTCCTCTTGTGTTTTTCCTTAAGATAATGAACAGATATAGATGGAGCTTACTTTGGGACAACATTTCCACATATGTTTTTGATGACATATGGGCATCTCAAGCCACCAAAGGCAACACAAAACTATGTTCAAAAAGTGTTTGGGTTCAAACTGCACAAGCCTTGAAGGAGGTATATGACAAAACACAGGAGGAATCAAGATCGTGGCTTTGGATTGGAAAAGAGAAAATAAGAGACGTGTGTGTAAACATAGAAACAAAAAAAAATTGTATTCACAAAAGCTGAAGAGAGCATTCATGTCTCTATTCATAAGCATAATGATTTCTTTTGGTCAAACCTAAAAAGCATAATGATTGAACCAAGGTCGTTTAATCAGAGATCATATGGATGATTTTCGTTACCTCTACTAGACCATATAGTCAAGAATTGTTAAGTCCGGAGTTGGTTTAGTAGCTGAGACCGGTTTAGTTGAAGGAAAGCAAAGTCTCTCCATGGTTTGGAGTATTTGAGAAGGTGAAGAACAATCAAAAAAACTATTTAGGTTGAAGAGTTTACGATATAACACTTTGGACCTTATGAGTTCTTTTGTCATTGCTTCTCTTTTTTAATTTGAATATTTGAAAGGATTAAATGTTTAAAGATTTCAATAAATGTAATCTTATAATAAAATGTTAAGAATCATCAAAATAAACGAATAAAATAAAGCAAAATGAAAATAAAATATATTTTTATTATAATATAACTTAGTGTTGAAAACAAAATACTAGAAAGAATTATTTGAAAAAATCACTATATTGTTAGGTAAAACAACATTGTCGAAAACAAAATATCTATTTGAAAAATCAGTATGAAATACTTTTTAGCGAAACTTCCGCGTATGTAACCTTAACAAAGACAATGAAATAAATGGTCTAAAGATGGACACGGCTCTTAGTCTCTTACTATAAATACGAACATTAGCTAGAGAGTCTTAAACAACAATCTAAAGAGAGAAAAAATGAGTTTATGTGTGGTCACTGCAGATCATAAGATGTTGTCGACCAAGAAAACAGGTAAGAAAGGATAACAAAACTCCTACAAAATTTGTGTATTAGTTAATTCCTTTTTATCGTATTTTGTGAAATATTGGTATTTGATTGATAGAGTATAGAGGGCAGAGGATAATGGCTGTTGATGTATCAAAGCTAAACAGAGAATGGGAAGCGAAGGCAATGGAAGTGTGGGGTCAGCCCAAGTCCAAGGTAACCCACCTCGTCTTCTACACCACCTCTTACCGTGACATGCCCGGGCCTGAGTACTATCTCACCAAGCTTCTCGGTGGGACCCACTCCATTCATCATTACCAATACCATGGTGGCTTTCAAGAAGCTACTGTCCTCATTCACTTCAGGGACTTTGCCAATAAATCCCACATCAATGGCCCTGCACTCGTTGTCTGCTCCGCGTTCATGGCCCAAGGTAAGAACTAAGAAGGATCCTTTTAATTTATTTACTTTTTAAGTCTATGTTTCATCTAAACTATAATTTTTAGATTTGCAGCGGTCTAGTGAGAAACTTGAGGTGACAAGGCACCTTTCCTCAACAACGAACACTACGTTTCATTCCAAGATGGTTGAAAGACGACGTTCGTTGGGAACGATCATTGGATCTAGTCATAGACCCGTTGAAGGTAGTTCCTCGAGAGCGATCACTGGATCTAGTCATAGACCAATCGTTGAAGGTACTTCCTCGAGAGCGATCGTTGAAGGTAGTTCCTCCAGAGCGATCACTGAATCTAGTCATAGAGCGATCGTTGAAGGTAGTTTGTCAAGAGCAATCACTAGATCTAGTCATAGACCGATCGTTGAAGGTAGTTCCTCGAGAGCGATCGTTGAAGGTAGTTCCTCGAGAGCAATCACTGCAAATCATGCACAGTCACAGAGGACAAGTCGTCTCCAACAATCGATCGCTGATGCAATGGGAGTTAATGCCTCGGATGTTAAGATTAAAGTTAATGTTAACATTAATGTTCAAGCTGACATAACTGGTGCTCAGATACGTCGAGAGAGAATCAGATTTGGTTAAAATGCAAGGAGAACTCGCTGTCTTTCTTTTTTCAGTTTGACTTCTTTTGTTTTTGTTTCTGTTTTATTATGTTAAAAAAAAAAACAAAAAAAAAAAATCAAAAAAACCCAAAAAGAGGAAACTATAGTTTCCCACTAATTACGGGTGTTCTTTAATATTCAACAAATAAAAGTCAACACTTAAAATAAATCAATTTAAGAATTATATACAGATATTATTTTCAATAATTTATATGAAACCACAAAAAAACAAAAAATGGAACAAATAAATTCTTGTAGTGAGCTATCAACATACGAGAAAAACTGACGTAGAAATAACCTAAACCAAATGATAGATATTTTTGGAAATTAAGTTCCATCAAACAACAGTTTGAGAATGACTGATTTGTTCATTAGGGGAAATTTTCTTATAGTAGAAGAAAAAGATTAATAAAAAAATTCTTCAGATTTGACGGTTTTAAGGTTATTACTTTATTTGAATGATGTGTGATTGTGTGGTGTGGTTTCCTCTACACCACTGATCTCGATAGTATCCGGATTTTTAGTGGCTACCTTCATAGGCCCTCCTTGTCTACACCCAACCCAAGTCTCGATGCCTCCCTTTGTGAAGGGTTAAAATGTGCCTGTTGGGACTTGGGAGGTCACTGAAAAAAAACATTTAACATGATATTTGTCTTAGTTGTATTAATTAAAAAAAAACAACTGTATTACAGTTAACTTTGATAATCCTAAAATTCAAAGTTAGATCGCAAAATTAATATAAGATTTAATTTTTAAAATATTTTGTGAATAGTTTAGACACATCTAAAAATTGATTTTTAACGTTCTTGTTGTGATAAACCATATCAAGATTGTGTTTTGTTAGACTATTTTTATTCTCAGCTACTCCTATAAACCTTTTTATTTTAAATAAAATTACAAAAATAAGATTTTATCTTTATATAAAATCTGATTATCAATCAAATCAAGTTATTATATATTTATAATTATAAATGATATTAATAAAATACTGTAGCTCATATGGTTTAAACTATCTACACCTACCCAAAATTCATATTTATGTAGTACAACTAGCAGTATAATTGTTTTTTTGTTAGTACAACTAAAACATAATGGTCAACTAGTACGTATTACAATTTTGTCCACGTATTTAAGAAATCTAAGTATATTATATCTCCTAGGTATTACCTGAGGAGTATTAATAAATAAATAACCATTATTATGGTATATTACGATTTATGACACTGAAATATCATATAATTTTAATATTTATATAAAATGATTAGAAGGGTAATTATATAATTTTATAATTGCTCCATATATTACTCAACAATATCTTTATATCTTCTACCTACATTATTATTCATATATATTATCAATAATAATAAATTTCTTATATTATAAACTCTTAATTATATAAAATCATATATTTTACTTTTTATTTATGTTTTTCATATATTTTATCATATATTATAAATATATTTATATTTAATATTNCAATAAACTATATTTAAAAATTAATATCCTATCATATAAAATATAAATATATTTTTTATCAACAGCTTAAATTATTGAATCAAAAGTTAATTCTATTTTAAAAATATTTATATAAATAACTAAAAATATAAACAATTAAAAACTTAGTTTAGAATTTGTTTTTCATAAATTCTATTTTTACGTTTTTTCTAAGTTGAAGTGTTTAAATTATAATGTAAAAACTTATATGAAACCAACAGCTTGTTGAAATATAGTAAATAGGTTTTTTAAGTTTTAGCAGTTTTGTTATGTAAATTATTCCATTTTATTGATTTGGACAACTAATTTCATAAGAAAAACATATTAAAATTATATCCAAATTTTATTTATTTATGTATATTTTTTAATCTGATCCATAATTTTATATTTTATAGATCTGAATTTTTTAAATTTTCAAATTGATTACTAGGATCTATATTATTAAAATAAATAAATATCACTTATAATATATTTAACTATACTGTAAATTATCAAAAATAAAAATTTACAAAACAAATTATTTATCTCTTAATATATATTAAATCATATATATCATATAAATAAAATATTTTTTAAAACAAACTTTGCAAGGTGATGTACTATTTTTCTTGAGATTATTAACAGAAAATATAAAAACAAAAAAACAGTGAAAATTTACTCAGCCATAGACTTAATTTTCACACAATTTACAATTCTTTTCTCATACTCACGAAATTTTTAAGTCAAGAAACTTTAAAAAAAAACTTGAACGGAGTTTTAGTTCCCTCTCTTCTCCGAGACTTCATGGTAAAGTAAAAAGATCCAAAACAGAATCCGAAAAACCAGCTTCAAAGCGTTAAGAGATAATAATATCAGTTATTTTATTTCGTCACATAAGTTACTTATATTATAATAATAATCTCCATAATTATTTTAAGCAGCAGCAACAGTTCCATTGTGGAAAGCATAATCACGAGATCTAGTTGGTGAAGAAGAAGAAGAAGAGTTTCTTTGTTCTTTCCTCCTCATAGCTGATTTCACAGAATATGACAGATTCTGTTTCTTCTCTTTCGCTTCATCTCTTTCTATCTGTTCTTCTCTACACTCTTCACTGCAAAATGGTGTGTCTCCTCTGCATATTCGTCAAACTCATAACTTTTAATCAACAAGTTTGGGTATCAAAAAAATCTGATTTAAATTTATAACCCATGATTCGTTTAATTGATCAGTCAGAAGACTGAAGAAATGGGTATTCAAAAAATCAAACCTTTTTATATAATCCCGATAAAAAAAGAGAGAATTGAAAAACCAGATCTGAAATTTTTGATGTAGATTTAAAAAAATTTACCTGTACATAAAGATGTCTCTGTTATCACCAAGTGGTTTCTTACAAAGGAAACACGAATCTAAGAAATGAGGTTGTTTATTATCAAATCTGAAATCATGAAATTTTCCAGATACAACAGATCTCGGAGATGAAACTGAGTATTGGTTGTAATAATAACTTTGATGATAGTTTGTGTTCCTAAGACTGTTCATTCTTTTGTAAGAGAAACAACTCGAAACGACTCCGTTTTGAGGATTTCCATTATTACCAGAAAACCCAGCTTCCATCTCTGATAAAGAAGAATCCAAAGTATCATTATCTTCTTCTTCAATAAAATAAGGCTTTCTCGATGAAACCTCCATTTGTTTAGAGAGAAGTGTTTTGTTGTTCTGTTGAAAGTATTGAGTAGGGATTTTATAGCAAAGATATTTTGATTTTTGGGGTTTAAAATAAATAAAATAAGAATCAAGGGGCGAATTTTGAGAGAAGAGAATATATTGGCTTTTGTAACCTTTCTTTGTTATTTCTGAAAGTACAAAACCACTTTTGTTATTTTCTAGAAATACTATTTTATAAGTAACACTTAAGGAAGACTCCTACTTGAGAAGTGCGTTAAAATTTTACTTTTTCATGACGTATTCGTCGTCCCTAAGTGAAAAAGTTAAATCACTCTTTCAAATTGTTGCTTTTTGATTCAATTATTACTTTTTAGTTTTTCCACTTACTCACTTTCTGTTTCCATAATACAAATATATAAAATTTTATATTTTATCTGTTAAAATAATGCAACAATGAAACCGTAAATAATAAATATTTTCTATGCATATTTTAAATAAACTATATATTCACATATAATACAATATCAGATAAATTTGTTTAAATTAAATATATTCTTCATATAAAATGATATAATTTTACAACCTAGCAGATTTTATCAAATATATATTTCTTAATATTCCAATTCCTACTAAAAATTATAGATACTAATTTATACTGTTAATTTTTATATCAATCAATTAATAGCCATAGTTCTAATCACAATGGATTTATTTCTCAGTAACCCATTCTGTCAGTATTCAGTAACAGTGAACAAGGTTTAAACTTTTAAGGTATTCGAAATAAGTTTTTTTTAAGAAAAACAAAACATTTAGCGGTAATATTGTAAGTTGAATGAAAGTATAAGGAGCATAAATATAAATATTAAAAACTCCATGGCGGTTCCGTAATACATGGGTCCCACAAGCACGTTAAGTTAAATCATGTTATTCTGAGGGAAGTGGACCCCAGAAGCGTTA
This sequence comes from Leavenworthia alabamica, assembly GCA_000411055.1. NCBI lineage: Eukaryota > Viridiplantae > Streptophyta > Magnoliopsida > Brassicales > Brassicaceae > Leavenworthia > Leavenworthia alabamica. The sequence continues at coordinate 34,284 of KE159427.1, forward strand.
CCGTAATGACTACACCACACCACTATTACATTGTTGTATTGTATGTGTGTGTCTTTGTTTTTTTTTCTCGACAAAAATAGTAAATATAATAAGTATTTTTACTACATTTCTTTATCAAACCAATAAATAAATAAATAAAATTGTCGTTTTGTCTCTCTGCTTTATGAATTTTGAGTGGTGGGTGACGTTTTTGCGAAGACTTTTGTGGAGTTTAGATAAATAATAGTGGTCGGTGATTTTAATGTAGGATAGATAGGTGTGACTAGTTTTGTGTCCAGTCATGCGTAGAGGTCCAAGCCCATAGTTATGGTTCACGCATGAAGTTACTAGTTACTCTCCATGCCAAGTCCCTGCTATTGTCTGCCTTATTCTCAATAACCGCTCTCGCTCTCGCTCTCTCTGATTACTTAGGGCTTGATTTCTCCCGCTGTAATCCGTAAACGCGGCGTTTGCTAATGATTACGGTTATTATCGTTTTGTAAAAATTATAGATATTATTTTGAATCACTTTAAACCGTTTAAAATCGCTATAAACGCTTGCGGACGATTGCGTTTAGTTTTGTACACAATTATATTCTCTACAACAAAAAAAATAATAATTCATTTTAAAATATTTATAAATTGAACTAAATTTTTAAAATAACTAACATATAAATAGATAAAAATAAATCATTATTTTTGGAGATTGTAGTATAATAAATCATTATTTTTGTAGATTTATAGCTGATTTTATTGGAGATTTGTAGTATAATAAATCATTATTTTTGCTATTATATTAGTTGTTGAGTCTTTAAATCAGCTTTTAATTACAAACTCAAATTTTGATCAATAATTATGGAGAAAAAAAAGATATAAAAAAAGTTATGGCTTTATCAATAAATAATATAAAAGATAGAATTTACTAAAGAGTTTTCATAAACTATAATATTTTTTTGAAAAGTTTCTTGTAGCTTGAAAATTTATTTATTTTATAATAAATTTTTTAGGTTGTTAGTAACAAAGTTTAAAAGTAATAGAATTAAATGACAGTTTAGTCCAAACTAATATTATATATTACAATTTTAGATTCTAACAATTATATATTTTGGTTCAAAACTTTTTGATATTAACAACAAAAAGTTATATGTATATGCAGACAAACAAAATAAATATTTTGGTTTTAAATCAGAATTATGGGATTTATGTTTTCGTTTTTCTTATAACTTTTTTTATATACAACTTTAAAACGAATTTTGTGAGTAACTTTGGGAATCCTTCTGTCAACATGGCGATGTCATTTACAATAATAACTAGTATTTAGTTCGTGTTTATGCACAGAAAATATTTATAAGTTAAAATTTTAGATAAATATATTAATATAAATACTATAAAATAAATTTATTTATTTTATTTTTTGAATAATAAATATTATTTAAATAATTTATTTTCTAAAATATTAATATTTTTTGTATCATTATCACAAATAAAAAACAATAGTAATTTTTATAAAGAATCCAATAGATACATTTATTGATTTTGTTTAATAAAATTAGTTATGTGAAGAATTTAAAATTTTAAAATACTATAACTGTTCAAAACAAAAACATATAGAAATATTTATTTTAGTAATATTCATGAATTTACCAATTTACTTTCAGATAAAACACATACATTCATAAAAAAGTAATCTGGATCTGTAGACATAAATTAGTAGACACGAGATGTGTCATCTATTTTAGTTTTTTGTATAAATTATTTTTATCTAAAAAATTTACAATTTTTTTTTTTTAAAACAATATTACTTTAGTTAAAATATATAAAAGAATAAGAAATCAATCAAATAAAAAAATATAGAGGAAAGTAGAAAGTCACTAACATATTATCTTTATCTTATAACTGAGAAAAAAATTGGTGAACATCAATAAAAAAAATAAATAGTAGAAATAAGAAATATTGGTATTTGACAAAATAAAATTATTAAAAATAATTTTTTAAAGCAATGTAAGAAAAAAAATAGAATTGGTACAATTAAAAATTTTCTAAAAGATTGGAAAATAATTTATATGAACAAATATTAGAAGTATAATAATATAGATATTTTAAAGAAAGAAGAAGTGGACATAGTGGGTAAAGTGAGTTTAAAATAAAAAAACAAATCATTTTAAAATCTAAAAAAAAAAATACAAAAAAATATAAAATTTTCTGTGGTGACACATAAACAAAAGCTGATATGTCAAAAAGAAAATACAACAATTTTTTTTCTAAAATTACTGTTAAATTAGTAGAAATAGATTTACAAACATTCAATTTACCTGGAAAACCTAAAAGAAGAAAGTATATATAATACTAATATTTAAATATCAAAAAGTGCTATGTTTATTTATTTGATCAACCACTCCTCTTTGCCGGGAATCCATCGCCCATAGAGATCTGGCTAGACTCAGTTTATCATTTGTGAATTTTTCTTCTTCTTCTTTTTGCATATTAATTAAATATACGAAACTGTGCATGACTTTAACAATAATAAAAACATTATCTTTGTTACAACCTACTTAAAAATTTATATTTTTTTTCCTTCAAATTTATGTTAATTTAAACTAAAAATATTTCTAAATTATAGAAAAATTATAAAAATAGCACATAAGCAAAAGCTAACAGGATAAAAGAGATGGATGCAGTTTTAGGATATATAGATTTGATTTTATAGTCAAACATTCCAAATTTTTATAAATTTGAACACTGACAAAATTCTAGTTTTAAATTTTAAATTTTTTTTTAATCAGATTTTTAAATTTAAATTACAAAATTATAGTTTTTTTTATCTTAGTAAAGAAGATGATAATTTTGGAAACTTTTTTCTTTTTTTTCGTTTTTATTGAATTTTAAGGACGATTTTTGTTTACGTCAAAATAAATTTTATTGTCAAAAAAATCTTCCTTAAAAACTATAAACATTATATATACAAGGATATGACGAGCCAATTTATGCAAACAATGTAGGCATATGTTTTCATATGATAAATATAATTCTGTCTATAAACTGAAACATATATAATTCAAATTATAATTGATGTTCGTTACATGTGATGTGTTTTATAGAAGAAGTGAAACAATTGTGTCGCAACATGGGCCATTAATATATATTGAGGTATATGTAATGTGCGTTATAATAAAAACGAACCTAAATTTTTGTCACAGTTGATAAATCCAAGAACACGCTTGCTCTATTGAAAATTCCTTAGCAGTTAAGCAACACCTATTCAACAATAATAATAATAATGGTTATACAGCCCGCTAAATTACCACGCATAAGGAATAGTTTTATATTGGGCTTCTATGGGCCTTTGCTAAATTGCTATACTTAGATAGTTTTATATTGGTTATTGGGTTTGATTTTTTTTTGTGTGTTCTATGCCCTTCTAACAAAACTTTTATAGAACTGTGATTATTTGTAAATACTATCATTTATGATTATATAAAATAAAACATTATATTCACTCTTACATTGCAGATTTTAAAATATTAAACTTTTGTATTTCACAAAAAAAAATCTCCATATATATTGATGATGATGCGTATATTTCAGTTTTGATATAGTTTTGGACCATATCATATAAATGTTCTTGTTTTGTGAGATGCCTACAAATAATGCACTCATCATATAGTAGTATTATTATTATTTTGACATAAATAGTTAGATTGCATTATTGTCACGTGAAATTTAAAAGTATATTGACGCAACTCATAAAGAAAGTTGTCTCACCAAACTTGGAATATGTCGAAGCGTTGGAATAGTTCCTTTTTTAATTCTTCATCTCATCTTAATTAGTTTCTATATATAATATGCCTAAATTACGAATTATAGCTAGAACCGTTCCTTGGTGTCTTCACATCATTGTCTATGCGATGGATCATCATGGACCCTCTAATTCATAGTGTTCCATCTCACATTATTCTTTTTTATATGTTTTAGTTTAATATCTCTCTTGTCTTTTGTTTTGGTCACTTTATATATGTTCCATGCTGTCATTATATACGTTTTTGATGTGATAATCGAAAAAATTGCTAACATTGAGTACTATAAATCCAAATGAACTAAGACAGCCAACTAGCAAGCATTTTAATTAAGGATATGCTCGTAAATATATTCTTAAACCAAACAAAAATTTATATTTAAATCAGTTTGGATTAGTTTGAGTCTTGAATAAAATATTTTCTCGATGCTAAAAATGTAGCTAAAAGTTATAAAATTAGTAATTAGCATACTTTGTCAGAGATGTAATTGAATAATGTAAAATTAACTTTGTAAGAAAATAAATTATGAGCTGGTTTTCCACTTTCCTTGATTTAAGACAAAAGCAGACTCTCATGTTTCTTGACTTAATAACCCCAAAGTTTGTTTTACCATTTTTAAAAGTGAACAAAATCTAGTATTTTTCGTTAAAGTCTATCTAATTACTCATATTCATCAAATTTTAATCTCAATTACTTAGGTCCATTCCAAAAAAATTTATCTATCACCAATTCACCATATACATCTCTTTTTACACGTCTTTCCACTAGAGCAACTTTTTTTTATTGCGTGTAATAATGGATGGACTATTATATTATTGGTTTGAAAAAGGCATGAGATGAGTATAGACTTGTAGGTTATGTGGCGGCTAATTTGGCTATGGCACTATGATTTATAGAAACAAATTGAAATTTCATAAGTTTATTATGATAGGCTAGAATCTGTTGATTTTGAAAATATTAAAAAATAATAATTCTAAAGCTATTTGTTTGGTTTAAGAATCTCTAATTAATAAACTAATTCTTCTTGAGATCCCAATAAATCTATTAAAACCAATAAATATAGTATGCTTTATATAAAAACTCCAATCTGGTGAAAATGATTACAATAAAATAATACCAAACCTAAGCTTAATAATAGATCAACATACGGAAAAAGAAACACATTATTTTTTTTTTGAAATAAAAAACACAAAATATAAATATCAAATCTCTTATATGTAAAATAAATTAAATAAAATGGTCATGGTTTATATTTTTACGATTTTCTACGAAAACAAAAGAATTTATTATGAAGAAAAAAACAAGGCCACTGCATGACATGATACATTAAACCTCTTAAGTAACTATAAGATAAAATTTAATTTATATATTGAGATAAATATTTCTTTTGTAATTATAAAATGACAATGCATTGGGCCTGATAAGGCCTATAAAGAACGGCCCATCAAGAAAAGAAAACCTCTACGCTTGAATTTTTCGAACTAAAGCAAAGCGGACAAACTTGTATCGAGCCGTCGCATCCTTTACACAGAACCAAATGACGACACGGCAAAGCTAACACCGTTGCTGATCGCCGCCGGCAAATTCTACATCCCGGTCCGATCAATTCGATCCTATCGGGATCAACATAAGCCGATTCAGCGTCTTCAGTTTCATCAATACCATCTAAGCTTCTCGAATTTTGTTCCGCCGCTGTAACTCCACCGCTGTGAATTACAGCTTTTTGCAATTGAGCTTGTAATGAAGTTGCTTCAGCTTCTTTCGCCGTTGCTCGCACTTGCCAAGCACGTGCCTCTGTTTCGATCTGCGTTGCACGTGCTTCTAATTCAGCGTGACGGCGCGTGGCTTTCTCGATTTCAGCTTCTTTCTCTCTTAATCTCCGTCTAACAGATTCTTCCGCCGTTCTTAGAAGCTCACGATAGTGCCTCTCACTGTTTTCTGCTAACATGCGCCTCAAATGCTCTCCCTTTGCAAAATAATTAAAAAAATGTGTGAAAAATATAATTTTAATTAAAATATGTTTTTTTTTTCTCTCAATTAAAAAATAGTCACCTGGATTTGAAGAAGTCTATCTAATTCATCTGACTGGCGTTTGAATTCTCCGGCGACATCTCTGTTCATCGGAAAACACGACTCTTGATTCGTGCTCTGTCCATGAGACAAACGAAGACCAGTTGATACCACATTCAGATTTTGTCGACGGTGCGGCGGAGGATTCATCGGAGCCGTTGTGATTTCTAAATCAATAACCGACGAAACTTCTCTAGCTCGCTTTCTTGTATCAACCACTGTTTTTTGTTGCCGCCCAAAAAGTATAACAGATTTACCGGTAAGATACTAAACCGATTAAAAATCTTAACCGATTCAAAAATTTAGTAAACTAACCGGAGTTAATCGATTGAAACTGAGATTTATGTGGTTGAGTTGAACTATCATTACCTTCTTGACCTTTTCTGAAAAATCAAAACATCAAATATATGAATATATATACATAAATATAGTGAAAGATATAGAGAAAGAGATGATGACCTGTTGAGGAAGAAGAGAGTAGAAGGATGGTGATGAGTTTGTACCGCCATGAACAGAGGAGTAAAGAAGGAGAAGCTTCTCTTCTTAATAAGAATATTTAATATGCTGAGTAAATTATACAAAAGATATGTATTGATGAATGATTTTTTGAGAAATATAACAAAATTGTGAGTGAAGATGAAGAAGATGAATGTAATTGGAGTTTTTAAGGGAAAGGCTTTTAAGTCTCTTGTATTTTATATTGCACATAGTAAGCATGATTCTCATTTATTATTATAAATACTCAAAGTTGAATTTTTAAAATTGCATTTAGATTTTTCTTTATTTACTTTTTTTTAATGGAAACCGATATTTCATTATTTTATAATATCTTATTAATTACATTCGTATAGATTCGTCAATAGTAGCACTTTCTTTGAATTTGTTTTTACTATTTTATGAAAATATGAAAGGTAAATTTATCTAAATGTTGGGAAGATAAAATTTACACATCTCACATTTTTAGTTTGCTTTATGATATTTTTAGTATGTAATATAGTATTTTATGTAAATAATTTTCCAATATGAATATAAAAATATGACCTAATTTAAATAGAAATAATAGTAGAGTAGGTATTTTCTCTAGAAAATTAGTAAGCTTGAAAAAATTTATTGAATGATATGTTAAATCTTTGATATATTCGGTGATTTATATGTGATATCCAGTTATTAATACATACCATTGAAACCGAATAATAAAATAATCATATTCTTTAATTACATATGCATCCATAGAGTAGATAATCTAATTTATATCGTAAACAAATTTAATACTTTGTTTTTTATAATTAAAAAACTTATTACGTATAATCAGGATTATAAAAAAATATTGTCTATAGTAACAAATATTAAATTTATTATGTTAAGATTAATATGGTACTTTAAGATTTATATAAATCCAATATAATAAAATTTATTATAAAATTGTTTAAAAATATTATTTGTGTAAATTTATTATTCACTTCCCCATGTTATTCATGAATTTTCTTGTCAACATTTCAATTTGGTTTACCAAATACTCTTCATATTATTCAACATTATATTTTTCTTTCACCAAATACAAACCATAGATATAAAAAAAATTATTCAACATTATAAAAGGTAGATTCAAATAAAATTGATTGTTACCTTATTGAAGTTTAGAAATTATGGTATTGCTGCCGGTAACTGACTTTGTCCATGATAATGACATAATATTTATTGGGTTAATAAATCATTATGGTGGAACAGAACTCTAACAACTAAGCAAAGACAATCAAATTTTTTTATGAAACAAGTTATGAGCATGTAATATTATTATAAGAGGTATTAATTAGCCTCTTAATTAGGTGGGTCTCTGCTCTTGCTTAACCTAATGAATTCAAAAGTTTTCATTAGTTTTGAACATTAGGCAAGGAATAAACATATATATGATGGTAGGAGAAATTTTGTTTTCAAGTTCAAACTAATTTTGTCATATTAAATTTGTACAAAATTAAAATTGGTTAATGCAAATATATAATAATGATTATTATAAAACTAAATATTAATGAAAATGGTGGAGACATAACACACTTTTGTTCTTTGCCCTTTAGAAGAGCCCACCACACCAAATTGTGAATTTTTTTGCAAAAACTTCTTCAACATTCAATTCTTCTCTTCCTAAAAGATTTTATCCTCACTTATTACATATATAACAAAACTATTTAAGTAAATATAAATAAACAAATTTTTATATAAACATCTTAGTGTCCAAATATTATTTACCAAGAGACATGCATATATACCTAGATGTAGTTGTTGGGTGTTGCATGTGACAAGGCAGCTTCAAGAACATTGAGTGTACATCTAGGGTTTGAATAATTTGGTAAACACAACAAGTAATATATGTGTAATAATGGTATGGCCATAGCAACAATTCATAACATGTATATTATATGCTGAGTTAACATCAAAATCAAAATATCATCGAATCATACATAAAGATATTAAGATGAGAATGGACCATAGATACAATCTACAAATAGACAAAAGGTGTCCAACTACAAATGTGGTGGCAAGAGCTAGACATTGATATAAGGGAATATCATCTTTTGAGCCAATACTTGATTTATTCTTAAGTAAAATTTCCTTCTTGATTGATGAAACTAATTATGATTTGTTTTATTTTTATTTTTTGTTTAGTAAAAAGGCATTATACCATGAATATTACTTTGGATTTTGAGCCTATCAACTCATTAATTTTTATTTTTTATGGTTACTGTTTAATGAGCCCATCTTTGTTTGTTGAAAATGTGAATAATAGTACAAAAGAAGAGTCAATTATTATTATTATTTAAAAATAATATTTGGTTGTTTGTTTCTTCTTTCTCCAAAACCAAAAGATGTTTGTGCCTTGGGTCATGGCCTCACGTAAGAACTAGGCTTACTAAATTCAAAATATTTCAATATACTTAAAGATAAATTTATATAGCATTTGATTTCTCTATTAGTTATTGATAAATTGATGATAAATAAATCTTGTTCTTGGACATTTACACGAATAATTAGATCAACAAAAACAATTTTAGTTTGTTCACTTAGCCAAAATAAACATAATTTAAAAATGGTGTGTATCATACACTTTGTTTAGTTAGTTCCTTATATATATCTCCTTACATTATTATAATCAAAAGCCAAATTGTAGCTTTGAAGAAAACCTAAACTAATTAATCAAATCTGTTCCTCAAATTTTATATAAATGAATGACATGGATTCTTATATTCATCATGATCACCATCAACTCAATTGTATAATATATAAATAAGTTCTTACTCATCATCATTATCATATCCGATAAGCTTATGTTTTTTCTATTATATGAATTCACGAGTATGAACTTAAATATGTTGAAAAGGTCAATTAATCTGATAATGTTATATTTTGGACTTTTTTTTTTAATTTTCCAAGACTAATGATTTTTTTTTTTTTTTTTGACTTTTAATCTACAAGCCATTTTGCTTCATTTAAAGTTTGAAGCATCCTAGTCTTGGTTCTTGGACACATATAAATGAAATAACAAGTTTAAATGCTCGGATCCGAAACTTATATATATATGCCATCATTATATTATAACAATATAAATATAAATATACATATCAGTAACCAATTTCTTTTGGTATAGAATGGTTATTTCAACATTTTGTTCAGTTGTTATTAATTTCTGATTTCTTTCGAAGGGTGTTGTATAAACATGATCATTAATTTAATTATGTAGTTCAGCAACAAAAATATAAATAAAAAATATCATATCTATCAAAGAAAAAAAAAGTATCTTTAACTAACATGTCCACTAAAAATTGCTCATCTATCTCAATAGACCCAATAAAAACCACTAGAATACATATTATACTTTGTTATGTACCATATAAAAAGTATAATGTAAGATTTGAAATATCTATACCAAATCTTCAACATAACAAAAAAGAATTTTTTTGATAATAGTGGAAAAAATAAAAGGAGAGGTTAGAAGATGGGGATTGATAAGGCAAAGAAGGAAAACCATTAAATAAGAATAATATATGTTGTTGTTATTGTTAGATTCTCTCAACCATACATCCTCTACTTCTTCTCTTTAAATTCTTGTAAGTTGTAACACTTTATGAGAGGGACCAAGGACCACCCATATTTTAGGGTATGGCCAAATCCGACAAGCTTTATCAAAATATTATGGGTTTAATCAAACAAGAGACATCATTAACCCTCAAAGTAGCTCAATTGGGGATCTCTACGTGTTTTGTAATACATATATGTCAAATAGCTGAGAATCTGACTTTAGAAAAATGAATGAACATATCTACGCCAACGATATGGGATCCACTCCGATTAGGTAGTAGCAAAAGATGGAATCCAGAAACAACTCTCAACAATCCATTCTTTGGGCGGTGGATTTTTTACGACAAGATAACTCAAACTCGTGGGTTAAAGATTAGACCGACACATTATTATGGTTCTGTTTTGATATCATTCAAGCGCAGCTACCAAATCCCTTACATATAATGATTAATGCATATAGAAAGGTAAAGGGTCAATTTACAATTCGTACAAATTATAGAGTTGTGTATGACTCATATCCCAACTACACAATTTTGTTAATTCCTACACGAATTAAATTTAATTTGGCAAAAACATACGTTATTTTTATTACGGTTAGTTAAATAATTAACAAGTGATGAGTTAGTGTTTCGGACTATGTTACATTATGATACCACTCAGTTTTAAACCCGGAACTCGGAAGATTTAATCTTAGTGTAGTTCTTCAAAGACAGTCAAAATAGTAAGAACATTGTTGTAGGCTACTTCGGTTCAGTTTTGATTTGACAATGGTTTCCTCTTCCGGATTAGTCCGTGGTTAACCACCAAACAAAAGAAAATAATTACGGGTTGGTTTGGTCCGAGCCCAAACTCGGTTTCCCAAAAAAAAAGGCACAGAGAGATCCATGAAGACACGAAGACACGAAACTCTTGTGAGTTGTGTTCCTTCAACATAATCATTTATTCAACACAAGAAAAATCAATTTCCAAGTTTATTTCCATCCTTTGTAGTAAAAAGGGACTTCATTAATCACTTGAAAGCCAAATGATTTCGTTTTTTTTTTTGTTTCTTCGGAGAGAAAGAGAGAGAAACCTTATTTTATCCAGAAAGAGCTGCGTTCATGGCACTATGAACTTCAATACCGATCTGTGCCTCTGCTTTCTCAAGATCAGTTGTAGCCGAAGCAAGTTTCTGTGTGAAATCAGCTAATCCCTTTTGAACTTGGCTAGAATCAATTTGATCAAGAGGCACAGCTTCAACAGCAATTATGTCAGCTACAGAATTTGCATGAAGGAATGCAAAACCACTGCTAAGGAAGTATTTCTTCACATCAGTACCTTCATGAACTGACATTATACCTGGTTTAAGCTCAGCAATTGTTGGAACGTGACCAGGCAAAACTCCCATTTGTCCTGTTGTTGCAGGGATAATAACCATGTCGACCTTCAAGGTAGATGAAGAAGACATATCAATCAGCTTTTGAATTATGATTAAAAGATACATGAAATGAAACTTAACAAGTGAATGCATAATTCATAAATTCTTCTCTTAAACCAATCCTTAATAGTTATCTTCTCTAGCGCCGTCAGATCTAACAAAAATTTAAAGGTTCTAAGACCTAATTAACACATTTTCATATCTTATTATGAATCAGAACACTAGCCTAAGCAAATTATGGAACTATTCCGAGAATAAATGAAATCATTGAACATATTATACACATAATCCAATATCCAGATTCCAGAGGCATCCACATTAACAAAATCGAAGAGCGGAGAACATACCTCTTTACCGGAAAGCTCAGATGTGTAAGGGAGGACAAAATTAACGGTGAGCTTAGTCGGGAGAGAAGAAGGAGTCGATGGACGAGGTTTCATAAAGGATGAAGGAGTCTGCGGTGGATCCATATTCGGTGCGACTTTCTTCCATGACTCGATGAATGTCGAATCAAGCGTCGATGGAACTTCCGATGAATAGGCACGAGCCGTCGCCCATTTAGATCGGCTAAGGAGACGAGAAGCTTGTTTGAACATGGCGTCGATTTGGTTGTGATTTTGAGTCTCCAGAAAATTGGGATATAAACGTCCGCAGATGAGTGAGAGAGTCACTCGATCAAGAGAAATGGGTTACTAGTTTTAGCCCACACGAACTGACCAAGGCTTAAACTTAAAAACTATTAAACCCATTTCTGGCCCATCTTACTATTTAACTTAGATATATAAGCCCATTAATGGCCCATAATTGTAACATATATAAACTTTCAGACAAACACAAAATTCAAAACCAAATAACCAAGAGCTTTTAATCATTACCAAACACCACTACCACTTTTTAGCTATGGTAGTTTCAAATTAACTGACTACATATGAGTGTATAATAATAATATTACACAGCATAAACAAAAACTTTTAAGCACAAAGGACTTTACTAACCTAAGAGTCTAAGACTAAGGTTTTGTCTGTATATTCTATTGTTGAATGTTTTTCTTGTATTTTTAATATATACGAAGCAAAATAATAAAAATACGAATATAATATGTTACATCACATATTTGAATAAACTCATAGTAATTCAATAGTTGAAAAATTAGATTACAATTTGTTTTGATTTAAATTTGGTCATCATTTCTTATTGTTAATGTTTTAAACTGCAAAAGAATTAATATTAATATTTACATAATTTTAAAATTAATACAGAACTTCACCTCAATTTATATGCTACAAAAAAATCACATATTTTAACAATTCCTTTTTAACACCACTATATTTATATATACCAAAAAAAAAAAATTAAAGCAACCAAAACCGTACAAAAAATAGAAAAATTACAAAAATAGAAAAAAATAATAAACGAAAAAACAACCACACATAACATATAAAGAAATGAAAACCATCCTTTACGTAACCTCTTCTTAGTAACCCTTTAAGCCATGAAATAGTCGTTACCTTTTTCTTCTTCTTTGTTTCAAATTGCTTTCGACGACGATCAAATCCTAGAGAAGTCTACATTGTAGACATCTCTTTTTTAAAACCAGTCCTCATTGGTTATTTATTCAATGTCGAATATGCGATTCTCTTGTGATCTTAAACCATTCATTCTCCTCTTCTTTCTCATCGTTGTTGCATCAGCTGATGTAGCTATCTTGAGAACAGATTATTACCAAAAAACATGTCCTGAGTTCAATAAAATCGTACGTGAAGCTGTTACAACAAAGCAACTTCAACAACCAACAACAGCAGCCGGGACACTTCGTCTTTTCTTCCATGATTGTTTTCTTGAAGGTTGTGATGGATCAGTCTTGATAGCTACCAACTCATTTAACAAAGCTGAACGTGACGATGATCTCAATGATTCTCTTCCAGGAGATGCTTTTGACATTGTAAATCGTATCAAGACAGCTCTCGAACTGTCTTGTCCTGGTGTAGTATCTTGTGCTGATATTTTAGCACAAGCTACACGTGACCTTGTTACAATGGTAGGAGGACCTTACTTTAACGTAAAACTTGGTCGTAAAGATGGATTAGAATCAAAAGCTCATAAAGTTCGAGGAAATGTCCCAATGGCAAACCAATCAGTTCATGATATTCATGTAATGTTTAAGAAAAATGGGTTTAATCTTCGTGAGATGGTAGCATTAAGTGGAGCTCACACCATTGGATTCTCTCATTGTAAAGAGTTCTCTGAGAGACTTTACGGATCACGCGCTGATAAAGAAATCAACCCGCGATTCGCATCGGCTCTCAAAGATCTATGCAAAAACCATACAGTTGATGATACAATAGCAGCGTTTAATGATGTGATGACTCCAGGCAAATTTGATAATATGTATTTCAAGAACCTAAAGAGAGGGTTAGGGCTTTTAGCTTCGGACCATATTCTTATTAAAAACAATAGAACAAAACCATATGTGGATTTATATGCAAGTAATGAGAAAACATTCTTTGAGGATTTCGCACGTGCGATGGAGAAACTTGGCATGGTTGGTGTTAAAGGTGATGGTGAAGGAGAAGTGAGACGTAGGTGCGACCACTTCAATAATCTCGACGTATAAGAAATGATAAAATAAAAAATATAAAATAACTTTATTTTTTTGTGTTTCTATTTATGGAGGAGAAGAAATGTTTGGTTGGTATATATATAAATATAAATACATGTTATAAGCAAAACTATGTGTTATATAGGTTGGTATATTCAAGATGGGATGTGTAATTTTTTTCATTAAAAATCAAAATGTTGTACTTGAAGTATATATAGATATGATAAGGCACACCGGAATATATCGATCACCAAAAATTATAATATTTTTTGGATGTTAAAAGAAAATATTATACAACAAGGGCAAGTGTTGTTAGCATACATCTTTTTGGTCAAAATTGAAGGACTAATAATCTAAAGGAATATGAAATTTAGGTTTCTTGGCAATTTAGAGGAATGAGAATTGTATACCATGAATTTGGTCACATCTAAATTTTCTCGAAATTTATGTAACGCATATTAAAAAACGCTACTACCAATTACACCTTAAATGAAAGTACAAACTTCTGGGACACAACTTGTTCATGTTGGGATTTTCCGGAATCTGTTTTTATCGGAATAATTACAGAGAAAATTTAAAACACTGAAGATTCCGGAATCTGCAAGGTTGGTTTTGTTCTCCTCTTTAATGGTTTCATCGTTAACATTGTTACATACACAGTTGATTTTGATAACAATGATCTATTTTTCGTTGATAATTTGAATTGAAATGGACTACAAAATTTATAGAAAAATAAAATGTACCTTACCCCGTTCAAGTGCTAGAGGCAGATTGTGGTGGATTTTATGACCGGGCTAAACATTGAATAATCTAGACCATATAGAAAAGTAAGTTCAACTCAACTGTAAATTGTAATCTAGACCATGTTTCCATACATGGTTGGCTTGTCTAGAAAAGCCAAACATCTTGTTATTCTCATAAACAACTAAGAGTGTGACAACCTTCTCGCATGATTTCTTCTTAGCATTGAATATTGTTGATTCATTCAAAGCAGTAATTGGAACTGTTGAGAGCTTCGAAGAAATCACTAAAGATTCCAAAAAAGAACAAATCAAAGTCTATAAACAGGTTGCTCGAAGAACATAGATTAGATGGTGAGAAGCGATGGTGATGATTCACAAAGAGAATTAAAAGAAAAATGTTGTTGCAACATATAACTTGATATTCGGTTTTAAAAAAAAACCGGACTTGAATTATTAAAGGAGTAAACCAGAATAAACCAGAGAAGATATAAATTTTCTGTTACACGCTAATAACATAAGGTTAACGTTTCAGCTAACCCTTTGGTCATGACATAAGATCTTGATAAAGATGCTCTTGAAACTGTAAAAACCATGTGAAACTAGTATAATGGTTTATAAGTGTTTTTGCTTTTTTGGGCTACCCATGTCTATCTAAGTAAAGAGTGAAAGTTTCTTGAAGATTTACAATCAAAGATTCAAAATTTTTTATGAAAACAATTAAGAGATTTATATCGTAAAATATCATAAAAAAAGACTGTAAGATATATAATATTATGTTAAGTTGATGCCTAACACTTAATTACCTATAGTCGTTTACAACTTCTCTCTTCACTCTCATCAATCTCATAGCAAAATCTCTGCTTCACACTCTTCAAACTGATCCATCTCACTGCCTCCACACACCCTTCAAACTTATCATTCTCACTATCATCACTGGAATTAGTCTCATGGCATCCATCACTGATTGTATTGTCTACATCGGCCTCACAAACATGTTGTAGAGTGTTTGGATTACCTATTGGGTTCTCAGCTAATGAACAGTCCCCAAAGAAGCATATACCTCGTACCACTAATCTGGCCGTAGAGTCCTTACTATTAATCAATTGAAAATGTATATCGACGTGATCATAGTTTAATTGAGCTAGAGAAGCATTGCCTTCGTGTAGAGGAAACAAACACTCTAATATATCATATCTGACACCATTTTCAAAATTAGAATACGTATATGGTCGATAAGGAGAATCAAAGTGGTTCCCAAATCTCTCTCTGAATCGGCAAGATACTTGAATGCAAAATTGACCAGAAGATTTGCAATTATATTCGACGAAAGCCTTAAATCTGAGGAACGATTGAGAGAGAGATATATGAGGTAAAGGGATATTGATGAGAGAGGTTCCATTAGTACGGTGAGTGAAATATACACCCCTTTCTTTATGTGATGTCTTCCTGAGCATGAAATCAGTTGATTGTCGTAGAAGAAGAGCATTTTCATTTCGTGGTAAAGTTTTTCTATATAGTTTCTCCTGTGATGATGAACAATCGTCTAAGAGTCTTATTCCCCATTCTCTTATGCTAAACATAAGTTTCCAAACTGGAGGTCCTGAACTTACATGAATCTTCATATCCACCTTATCATCACACTTCAGTTTAGCATAATTATCTTCCTTAAGATTAATACTGCAATCAAATATTAACAGCTGATGATGTCTACCTTTCCTAGTAACCATGGGGCTGACAGTTAGCTGAACAATGGAATCAAAGCTGCTTCCATATTTGCTTTTGAATTGACAGTTTACATCGATATAAACTCCATGAGGCGCATTTACCACCACACAAACCCTAAATCTGAAGAATGGTTGAGAGAGAGGGATGTCAAGTAGAGGAGATATTCCATTAGTACGGTAAGTGAAATATGATGGCACTTCTTCCCCTGGCAATATCATGTAGTCAAAACTATTTGATTGTTGTTGAATCAGAGATTCTTTATCCAATTTGAAGCAACCACTAAAATGAAGTTTGACATAATCATGTGAAAGAGAAGAGGAAGCCTCCTCATAAACTGTTTCCATCTCTACCTCCTTTGAATTGCCACTCAAATTAACTCTAGTCAATGTCTCGCAATCTGAAAAGTCAACTGTCATAAGATGTTTAAGTTTTGTTAAGTTTAGGGATACACATTTTAGCTTCTTGCAACATGACATTGTTAGCTCAGTGAGGTTAGAGAAGTTCTCGATCCACCAAGGAACCTTTTCAATCCCTGTGTCATCTAAATATAGCCTTGATATGTTGGTTGAGATTTCAGGAAAGGTCCTCAGCCCTGAGCATCCATTGAGATTAAGGGTATTCAGAGATTTGAGGTTGACTCCTGTGGGAAGAGTCTCCAGATTTTTGCAGTTTGCAATCGTCAAATTCTTAAGTTGATTCAGTTTCTGAAACGAGGAAGGAAGCTCCACAAAACTTGGGATATTCATTAGCCACAACGTCGTCAAACTAGGAGACAGCATCGCCATGAAAGGCGTCAGCGGCTGAACAAAATTAAACAAACAAGTTATAAATTTTAAATAAAATCACTTATAATACTTTTTTTCTTTTACAATTTTTTTTTATAACTTAAGTAATTCGGCTGAATTAATCCCAGTGGCCAAACGATTTAAATGTGGTAAATTGCATAACCAGATGGAGTCGATCTCTGACCTTGACCAACATGACAACACTCACCTAGCGCATGGAGAACCATCCCACTACCATCGCTTCGTTTATTTTTTCGATCACAATTACTGTGATCTAAATTTTAAAATTTTAGTACCATAAATTTAGAATATAAACTTTTAAAAAAAAAAATTAAATAACAATTATAAAGTAGTGATATACTTTAAAAAGTAGATCAACATGTTATATAATGAAATAAACTACTAAATGTATGCATAGTAGTTTTTTATAAATATGTGATATAATTAAATATTTTTAGCTTAATTTTTATTTATAGCGATTATTTTATTATTATTATTATGCAGTATAATTAAATATTTTTAATTTAATTTCTTATTTTACAGGAATTAATTTTATAAATCTGTAACATAAATTAAATATTTTTAATTTGATTTTTAGTTAAGTTAGTTTTATTTTTTCACTGCATATGAAATAAATAATAATTTATTTACTATTAATAATTTTAGTTTTTTATAAGAAGGATAAAAAAAATCTTTTAGTATAACGATTAATATTAGTTTTGTCATGACTTTTTTAAAGTATTGTATGAGCAACTAAATAAAAGATTAGTATCATTGTAGGATATTAATGATTAAATTTGGAACTTCCCATTTAACTAAACTAAAGCTAATAAATCAATTTCCACTATTCACTACTTTCTAATACAATTTTAAGTTATTTCCTTGTTGCTTACATATCAACTACATGCTCACATAAACACATACTATATAGAAGAATTAGAGCTTGACAATGGCCTAGTGTTTCTGAACAATGGAGGTGCTCTTAGTAAAAGAGGTTGGAAAAGATGTTGCCAAATAAGAGTTTAGAATTACATACCTTCCCTCCTTCCCATTTTTTCCCATCACTCCCAGTTATTGATATAGCGAGTTCACAGAGATTTTGGAGACATAAATTAGAAGGGAATTCTTGAATGTTTGTTCCCCCTATATTTAGACTTGTAATGTTGGTTGAGAATTTTGGAAAAGTACTCAACTTACTACATCCTTGGAAATTGAGGTAGTAAAGAGATTTGAGGTTGAAGTTGGTAGGAAGAGTCTCCAGACTATTGCAGCTTGACATATCCAACTCCAACAGTTTATTAAGGTTTCGAATAGAAGAAGGAAGCTCCACCAAACTCAAGCAATAACCAAGGTAAAGTTTCTCGAGATTAATAGCCATTGAAAGATCTGGAATTTCTTTCAGCTTGTGAGAGTTCCACATATCTAGTTCCTTAAGAAATGGAAGCAACTATACTCAACAAAAATAATCACAGTAGAAATTTCACATTAGTATTCCAAAAAAAGTAAAATAATTAATGTGAAATTACAATCAAAACTTACCACAACTCCTTCCCACATTTTTTCTAGCTTGCTTTCTTGCATTTCTAGCTTAACAAGGTTTTCAAGACGAAAACCAAAAGATATACATCTCATTGGATATCTTTCCCAACTCAATAACTTGAGTTGATGAGGCCAATAATCAAAGCTTTCAGGTAAGTGCAATCTGACTTCTTTTTCTAATGAGTAAACTTTTAGGAAACGGAGATTATGCATTCCTTTGAAGGAACTCTTATGTATATGCAATTCATGAATCTCACTTGTATCCAATGATATACCTAAAACTTTTCTAGTACCCTGAAAAATATATAATATTAATGAGAAAGAGAACATAACAAATACTCCCTCTATTTGTGAAAGAGTGTCATTCTAGAGTCAAATTCTTGTAAGTGAAAAAATGTTATTTTAGGATTTCTAGGCAGACTTTTAATTATAATGTCATGTTTACCCCTATTATTCATGTTTATTAATTAGAACGAAAAATAATTATAGTGTATTAATTAAGGATAAAAGTGAAATTTATCTACTTTTCTAAATTTGTGTAAAAAATGTTAGAATGACATTCTTTAAAAAACAGAAGGAGTATATATATTGAGTTATAAAAGTAAGATAAATACTTACAATGCTTTCATGGAGTACATAACAAATATCCTTGGAATCAACCAAAAATTCTCGTTTTTCAGGATTATTAATGGACTCCATGCGAACAATTTTTCTACCCATTTTTTCTAACAAACTGTGCATCTCTATATGACCTTCCCTAACATGAATGAGAGACTTATCAGCCAGGTTTTGTAGTGCAATATTAACACCCAAGTTACTATCTTCTAGCAACAACTCCATGTATGTGACTGCCACATGATTGAAAAGACATGCGATATGACGAAATATAGCTTTGTCTTCTTCATTACTTAACCCATCATAGCTGACTCTTAGTACTGTCTCAATTTTATCATCAAGACCATTCTGAAGCCTTGGCAGCATATTCATCCAATAATCTCTATCCCTCTCCCGTAGAGATGAACCCAAAACATTAAGAGCTAAAGGAAGATTACCAACATGGCTCACAACTTCAACTGAAAGCTTCTCAAAACCTTTACGTGGATAGTTTTGCTTGAAAGCAGATTGACATAAGATCTCAAGAGCTTGTTCTTCAGTTGGGAGACTAACTTCATAAATATGATTAATACTATGAGCCCTTAAGAAATGTTTATCATATGTAACCACAATAATTCTACTCCCACTTCCAAACCATTGAATTTGACCCACCAAAGAATCTAAGACCAGTTGATCATCTAAATCATCAATGATGATAAGAACTTTTTGGCGCTTTAACCTCTGTCCTACTGCACTTAGATGATCTATCTTGATGGCCTTTATCCCCAAAATTTTTGAAAGGAACTTCTTCTGCAAATGCAACTTCATGTTGTGGTCATTAGGATTGGCACTTCTATAAATTTCTTTACTCTTAGATACGAAAGCTCTGTCTATGAAAATGCTACTTTGAAAATGCCGAGAAAGTTGGTTAAATAAAGCTCGTGCAATGGTAGTCTTACCAATCCCAGAGGAACCCCATATACCGACCATTCTCACTTCCTCAGATTCCAGTTGCAACAATACACTCATCTTTGCAATATGATCTTTGATGCCTACAAAATTCTCAAAATCGTTGGATGAAGTTGGAAGCAATTTACCCAAAATAAAGTTGGCTATTTCTTCAATCATTTTAGCTTCGTTATTCCTAACATGGATGGAGAAAATAATTATTACAAAAAAAATATATATATTCAAAAATGTGTCTAAACAAAGAATAATGAACTACTCTGTTTCACAATATATGTTATTTTGAGTTTTTCACATTTTTTAAGAAATCAATCAATTCTTATGATTTTTATTGTTTTATCTTTCATGTTTAATTTTAATTGATTGGTCAAAATAATAAAATGATAGGGATAAAAATGTAAAATTTAACAAAAACATAAAACAATAAATAAATAAAAAATTTAAAACCCTAAAACTACGTATAATATAAAAGAGAGGGAGTATATATATACCAGTTGGTAGAATCAAATCCGACCATGTTAGCTACATCAGTTAACACTGTCTTCCATTGATCTGTCTCTTCCTTTGTACTGTTTATCTTCTTGCATGTCTGTTCAAAGATCTCTCCAAATTCTCCAGTCTGTTTCCTCACATGAGAAGGATTCAAACCATAGAAAACTGGTATGATGATTTTATCCTCTCGATTCACGATCTCTAGCAACTCGTTAAGACACCAGCTTGAAGAAGCATAGTTTTTGGAGAATACGACTACTGCAATCCTCGAATTCTTAATGGCATTTTCGAGCTCGGGGTTGATGGAGTGGCTTTTCTCGATCTCATAGTCTTTGAAAACAGTGATCATTTTTCGATCAAGCTCCTTGAAAAAATGGCTGAGAAAGTTTACGCGGACATCTTCCCCTCTGAAGCTCACGAAGACATCATATAACCAATTGAGAGAAGAAGATGAAGATGCCATAGACAGAGATAAAGAAGTAAGTGAAGCGTGATTTTAATAAAACATTTAACATATGGTGAGTAGCAGTTTCACTACCAAAAACATGGTCTGTATCATCAGTTTCACATGAATTGAATCCATTCAACTGATTAATCATAAAGCTTTAGTTCACCTAAACACACACATTCACCATTACTATACATGTAGAGGGAGATAGAGATGAGACTGTATAAAGAGGCGTCACGATCTTCTTTTTAAATATTAACGTATCAGCACTTTCTCCGTTGTTTCTCGGAAATTTCTTAGGCTTAACTTTACTTATTAACCACGGTAACACAAGTTTTTTACTGTAATTATTTTTTTTAAAATTTTTAGTATAAAAATTTTTAAAATAATATATATGTAATAACTTCACTTTTTATATATATATTTAATTTATTTTTAGCATCAATTTAATTTATTTTAAAATAAAATTAAAAAACTTTTTACCAGATGGATACTAAATTACTAATCTAGTCTTATTATCTTATTATATGAAAAAACAATGTGACAGACATATTAAAATTTTCATTAACTACGTGTAAATTGATCTATAAGATTATAACACATTATATATTATTTATTTTTAATAGCATAAGATAAAATCTAAAATTATATAATAAAAAAGTATTTTTATATTTTTAATAATGGTTAATTTTACGATCAAAAATTCGTTATTAATTAGGTTTAATAGTTATGTTTGCAGAAAATTTTCTAACAATTAATAATAATTTTAATAAAATAGTATTTACATTGGTTACTAAACCTACAATCAATAATCAAGTCATAACAAAAACGTTATTTATTTGTTTTTTATATTTTCAAAATAATATATATTTATCCTTTAATAAACTTTTATTTTTTATTTAAATTTATTTTTAAATTTTTAAAATCCGTCAATCAAACTGGGTCATCATCTAATAATTAAAAAGTGTTTTTAATAATCAGTTTCACTATTGTTTCTCAGACTTCTCAGGCGCAATTGATTAAGTCTCTTTAAGTCTCGTTATCCTTACTTACTTTGTGAATTTTTAATTTGAAGATAATATTTATTGGGTGGTGTCATAGTCTTTGATTCTTCAATCTTCAATTCCTTAAATTTTTTCAACTAAACCTTAAATTTTAAATACACTAATTTGTACTCGTGTGATGCACGGATTTAATTTCAATCAATCTAATGTTATTTCTATAAAATTATATAAAAAATAAAAACAAAATAATTACGATGCAACTATAAAGAATTTTTAAAAAAATATCATCATTATTTAGAATTATATCTTACATACATTATATTTGTAGGTTTACGATTTGGTCAATAATCATTTGACGTTCTCAACATAATCATAACTAATCGTAGAAGATAAATATTAACAGAAAACTCATGTATATAAAACATAACATCCAATAATTTTGTGTAGCAAAACATTAAAACTAAATCAGATGAAAAATAAGAATACACAAAGGCAATTAACACATTAGTTCCTAATATATAGATATGAAATATCTGGGAAAAAATATCACTTAATATTACAGTAAAATACAGCAAAGCAAAAAAGGAAAAGAGGGAGTTTTGAATCAATAGTAAAAATCAGTTACATATAATCTCATATATCAGCAAAAGCAAACGCAAAAAATTTTCATGGAATAAAATAAATAATAAATGCAGAATTAATGTTTATTAATTTTTTTCATAGCAAGCCCAACAGTTCTATTCAGCAACAAATCAGAAAGCTAAACAGACAAGACTGTTTATTCTTTCTGTGAGTTATCAAAGTTAGTATTTAAATCAACTTGTAACTTAAAACAAAAAGATAAAGCGATTATAAAGTGGAACCTTAAACTTAGCAATAAGTCAGCAATGTGATTACATAATCTTGATCAAGATTAGCTAACAATACTGTTTCTCCTAGTGGATGTTGAGAAAGAAGAGAACAAATTAGCTAAGAACAAAAAAATATATATTTTTCAAGAAAAGAGAAAGAGCATACAATGAGAGAAAAAATACAGAATATAAACAAGACAGACAGAGTAAAACTCAACCAAAGGTGAATAAGATTAAAAAGACTCACATCAAGTCTGCATTCAGTGTATCGCATAGCAGTAAGAGGATCTGCATCTATTGATCTAAAATTACCATGGTCTTGTATAAGCAGATATCTCAAGAAAAAATTCATGAAAAAATAAATGTATTAAAGAAAAAAAAGTAAAACTTTGGTAAGAATCAAAGTTAAAATTGGACTATAATCAGACATTCATAATTTCATATTTACATGGGCCATCCTAACAAGGGAATCATAAACCGCAGTATCTCCATACAGAAATGATAAAGCAACCAAAATCATGAAAATTGATTTAACCAATACATTAAAAATTGGAAACTAAGAAAAAGAATATTGTTCTCTCCAATGTCTCCAGATAATCGTACGATTGATGAATCATAACAAGATAGATGATCTTTCTTCTCTCTATGAGTTTTTAGAAGAAAAAAGGTGTGAAACGCTGAAATAGAGGAAGAATACTTTAGAGTTAAAGAGGTGGTGGGAGGCGTGTGGTTTTTTTCATCATATTTTTTATCAACAACTCTTAAGTAGGTGAAAAGGTAAGAAAAAGACTTACAAAGGAGGTGAAAAAGCTTTGAGAGTTTATTTTTAATATACTAATTTCTATTGAAGAAAAATAGAAAAATATGAAAAATTTCTAAAATAAAAATAATTAAAAAATATGATACATGTTAATCACTCATGTTATTATCACATATCACTCATATAAAGAAAGTTCTTCCTCTTTGCTCTAATACTATATAGAAAATTAAAAAAATATTCGATTTTTATTGATACTATAAATTTTTTTATTCATAAAATATTTTGCAACTCCAAAATAAGAAAATTAAAAAGATTAGATGTTAATTAAAAGATCATTGATGAAAAATTAATAAAGAAACGTTCAAGAACATAAATATATATTAGATGAGTTTAATAATTTATATTAATTAATAATAATACATGAGATTAAAATGGTTATAATTTCAAATAGAAAAAATATGAAAAGTTTTTTAAATAAAAAATAATAAAATAATTAAAAAACTATAACAGAAAGGATTGATTATTATTGATAATATAAANAATATTATTTATAAAAATTAATAAAAAAAATATTTATAAACTTAAATATCTATTAAATGAGTTTAGTATTTTATATTAATTAATAATAATAAATTATGATAAAGTGGTTATAATTTAAATAGAAAGAATATGAAAAGTTTCTAAAAAAAATATATATATTTTTTAAATATTTCGGTATCTAAAAAACTTTAAGAAAAATAAATAAATAAATAAATAAAAAGTAAAGAGACTAAAATAAAAAATGAAATGTGGCGTCCATATAGACTACCACGTGTCGTCACCAGAAGAGAATCATGTACTTTTATAGTATAGATTCAATTCCTTTAAAATACAAGATTTAATAAATCACCGTATAAGCCCTGTTTATTTTTTAATCTCGTATTTTCATTCAAAATGATTCATTTAAAAAATTAATCTCAATGGTTCATTTGAATGTTGTATGTTATTATTAATTTTTTTTAACTTAATAAATCATTTAGAAGAAAATGTGTATTAATGTTTATTTTATGAAAAATTATCATTATAATAATTTATTTGGATAAATTTTTCATTTAAAACTGCAAAATCTCATAATGATATTTATTTTAAAGCGGCAAAATTCGATTTTGGCTAAAAAATGTATAATTATATTTTTTGCCAAAAACTACTAAATCTTAAAAATATATTTCCACCAAAACTGTAAAAATTTATTTTGGCAGAAAAACTATGGAATTACAGTTTCACGTCAAAATTTTAAATCACAAAATTATATTTTAGATAAAACCGTAAAATTTCAATTTTAGCTGAAGAACAAAAAAAATATATTTTTCATCCAAAACCGTAAAATTTAAATTCTGATAGAAAAAACACAAAATTATAATTATACGTAAAAAACTACTAAATCTCATTTTGTGCTAATACTGTAAACTCTTAATTGTGTCGGAAAACTACAAAATCATAATTTTTTACCAAAAATACAAAATAAAAAATTATCAAAAACACAGAATTACATATTTTATGTCAAAAATGTGAAATTTTGGTTTTTACAAAAAAATATAATATCTAATAAATATATCAATATTTATAAAAAAAATTAAACTAGCAAGTAAAATAAAATTAATTAAATGTTAATTTGTCATTTTTTTAATTTTGAGTGAATCATTTCC
Source organism: Leavenworthia alabamica (assembly GCA_000411055.1). Taxonomy (NCBI): domain Eukaryota; kingdom Viridiplantae; phylum Streptophyta; class Magnoliopsida; order Brassicales; family Brassicaceae; genus Leavenworthia; species Leavenworthia alabamica. The sequence continues at coordinate 59,806 of KE159427.1, forward strand.
ATTAAAATGGTTCAATTTGAATCATTCAAATTACTTTTAAAATTTAGTTTTAAATAAATCATCTAGATGAACAATTTTTGTTACTAAACAAACATCAATTCTGGTTCCCATCTGGAACCATTTCAATAGAGAAACAAACACACCCTTGGTTGTTTCTTCCTAGTTCCTACTGTCTATGTAAATTCTAAGCTTATAAATTTGATGGTCTATAAATACTAAAAGTGACATAATCTCATTTTATATCTTTAATTCAAGAGTTTAGGATTTTAGGGTGGAAACATATTCAGTGTCACAAAGAACATGTGTTCCCTTGCTCCATCTTTATCATTTCTGAAAAGCTCTAGTCTGAAACAGAGACATCCATGTCTATAACTATGTAAATTCCTTGAAAGATTTTGAAGCTATCAAGACAGATTGTGTTGAATTACTCTGTTTGTTTTGACTGGTTCAATGATTCAACATAACGATTTATCAGGGTGCAACACGCTATCCAAGCAGATTGTGTTGACATGTTCATCATTTTTTTTTCAGATACAGAATTCAACATAACGATTTATCAGTGTGCAACACGTATAGAAGCCAAAAAAAAATCAGTAATTGAGCTAGAATTCATTTCTTCACAGGAAAGCAAATATCAACAAGTATGCAACACACCCGAGTATATTGGTTTCTTCAAATTGAGCTACCAGAAACATAAGCGCGCCTATCACAACAAATCTTTTGATAAACTTTTCCTTTCCGGTTACATAGAAATAGAAATTAAACCCAGAAATTAATGTCATAAGAGCAAAAGAAGAAGGAACATGAACATATTAAAAGTTGTGTACAAAAGAATCAAAGATTTTGTAAAATCATCTAAAAACCAATAGTGTTGTTGGTTGAGTTAAGTTGGCTTGGCTGGTTAAATTTCTTTTTCCCTTTCTTCTTCTTCTTCTTCTTCTTTCTCTCATGATTAAAAAATCATAATAATAAAAATTCAGAACTGAATATTTTTCCTATATATAAAAAAAGAATTGTAGTTAGGAATGAAGCTGTTGTCACGTTACGGCTTTATTAGCCCTTTCACTTTCAGACGTTTAAAGCCACCAAATTGATTCTCAATCTTCAACTTCTTTTTTGAATTTACCAACACTTCTTCTTTCTTACTAATATCACTACTACTACTATATCTTCCTTCCTGATGATCCAATTTCTTCAGTCTCTTATAATCCTATTAAACACCAAAAAAACCTCAAGGTTGAATACTATATATACTCTGCAATATGTATGTGGTTTGAACAGTATACCTGATGATGATCTGAATCTCTTGTGTCAATAACAAATGTTGGGTTCAACGAAGAAGAACGGCGTTTGACTCTGAAACTCTCTGAATCAGAACCATCACTTTCCTGATCATCATCATCTTGAATAGTAGAGAAGAACCGTGTCTTTTTGTTACTACTACTGCATGCTACTTCTTCTGATACTTTGGAATCACTACTGCTGCTACTACAGTTAGATCGTCTATTTATTACCTCCTGCTTATTTATGTATTCATAATCATCAGTAACTGAGGAGGAGATACATGAAACGTTGTTTGCTTCACAGCTCATTACTGGGTTTCCAGATTGAAACTCATCATGAGATGGTGTCATCTCTAACTCGGTATTGAAGTCAAAGTGTATAGTGGAATACGGTGAATATCCTCTGTCTTCAGAAGATGTAAGTGTGATTGATGATGGATATGTATATAAATCTTCATCAGTTGTAATCAAATCTGAAACTCCATCTTCTTCTTCCTCAAACTTCTTTGCAGCAGCTTCCAGGGCTTCAATGTTATCTCTCAAGAAAAGAGTATGTGTTGATCCACATGGCAGGTCAAGCTCTTTAATATCTATAGAAAACAATGATAAACACCATCAGTTATATAACAACAAAGAAGGATATTGTATAAGATGAGTCTTACCATGACGAAGACAGACGGGATGCGAGTAACAATCGCAGTTTATAAATGCTAAATAACAATCCCGTTTACACATACTGCAGACAATGGTTCCATATGTATTAGAAACTATGCCAGTGCATAATCTTGACTTCATTAAAGACCATCGAGCCAAATGAAGAAAACGAATCAGTTGTACAAATGCAATCTTGATACTTCGTTTTCCTGACAATTCCGTTGGTGTAAGATCCAAATTCTCGGACTTAGGAATTGAGTTTAAAATCATTGCTTCTTTACAAATTAATTCTTCATGAGGAAGTACAGGTACTCTGTTAAGATGAGCATAACGGTGACTTGCAATAGCTCCAAAAGGAAACCATTCACCCATTGCAAAGTTCACTGCTTCACCACAATTAAAACCTATTCAAACACAAACCACAATTTCAGTTAAAAAACCATAATCAAAACTCTTGAATAGTTACAATATAGATTCATTACCATGGCTGAAACCAGCATGATAAGCTCTAGGGAATGTGACAACAAACTCTCCAGGTTTTTGTATTGCCTTATACACAGGCACATTATGATCCAATAGAATCTTTGGTGGGAATATAGTTGTCTTCCCTAGAAGCACATCGAAAGCTCCATCTTCACCATTGGTTGACATAATATCATCATTGTACACGCACTCTCTAACCACCTTTTCAAATTTTAGAGCTGCTGAACCTGGAATTCCATACCATGTTTTCGATGCTCCACAATGTTGATAGTTAATGCTGTTTGAGAAACAGGTCAGACAAAAAATAAAGAGAGATTAACCATATACTAAACCAAATTTCGTTGTTACCTATACAAATAGTGGTCCTCAACATGCCAGGCAAACATACTAAACAGCATTCCAATATAAAGCATAGGTTCAGTGACTCCCTAAAAAATGCAATTCCAAGTTATAAGAGGATGAACAAAAATAAATTAGTGTGATCTTAAGATAAAACATAACTGCACTACTAGAGTATTAGTCACATACCGGAATGGTAGTTTCAAGAAGGCGCAAGGTAGATTTTGGTAGCCTTGAAACTTTCTGAAAGTAGAGATAAAAAAGACATATAAGTACCAAATTTAAATAACCAACCATATGTGAACCTTAATGCTTAACCAAAAAAAAAAGAGAGAAGCTGGTAGTAAACTAATACATTCAAGTTCCATTTGCTGCTTCCTAGTGGGTCACCTGGTGCAGATGAAAATGCGCTTCCATCTACATCACATGCATACTCAACTGTTTCAGTCTTGCCAGATGCAATTTCCTTCCAGAATTCTTTCTCCATGAATGAGTCGGGCAAAAAGCCACCACTGCAATATCTACGTGCAAATACCTTGTTCGCCATTCTCTCATAATCACGAAAGGTATAGGTCCTGAATAGTTTACAAATAGTTAAATACAAACTCTAAGGAAAAGATGTAGTGCTAAATGCTGGAGGGTTGAATACAAACCTCCCACTCATGAAGAATGTAACTTTATCATCAGAATCCCACTCAGCAAGTCGAAGAGGTTGTACTCTGGTAGTGAACTTAAAGTTTGATTTCTCTTTCATCAACACAGCCCCTGCGGGAACTGTTGCTGTCAGAGGAGATATGATCTTGCAAATACCTACAAAAGACCGAGGTAGAATCAGATATTGGACAAAGACATACATAATGAGATTGATTACACTTAAACGTCAAGGACTGGATATAGGTCTACTGTAATGCCTATGTCACTTGTTCTTTCAATTTAATGCATTTGATAGCTAACACTGATGTCTGCTGCCAATGAATTAATAGGAACAGGTCTAGTCCCTACACCACTAATCCTTGCATATTGACATTTTAGTTTTACCATATTTTGAAGCTTCTGGGAAAATCTTCTGCAAATAAGTCAAAGGATCCTCAAACTCCTCCTTTGTTGGTCTGTAAACAGGACATTCAGGAAGCCTCTCAGTCCATTTTAGATCATCTGTCTCAAACTTCTCCACTTTTTCCTTCAACAAGCTACCTTTACCAGTAGATGCACGGGCATCATTCACTTTCAATACTGTGTCACTAGAAGTAACCCTTAATCTCATTCCACATGGCGCTGAAGATGGTCTCAAAGCATCACCTCCACTTCTAGCCATTGTGCTAAAGCCTACTGTTTCATTGACAGGATCTGATCTCATTTTTTGAAGCCTTTTACGTTTCAGAAATTCTAATCCATCCTTAGCTTCTTTTGACAAACAGATCCTCCTTTCCGCCTGACAAAGCCGAGTGTCAGCAAACATTCCTCAACATACACAAAAGTATACATATAAACATATAAATATACTAAGTCATAGATACACATAGGTCCAGCATTCACACATATAACTCCAAAATTATTTTAACTCCACAAAAAGCTAAGAACCATAAAAGTGAACACAGAGAATGGAAACAGTCAACACCAAGAAGTTTCAAAATGCATTACGGCCCTATATCTTTGACCAATACTCTACAAAGTCAAAGAATATGACAATTTCTGTAATTTCAACACCCTCAAAGAACGCAAGTCAGAAACCATCAATAGCTTCTTCTAAAATACAAAACCATTTGACCTAAGCTTAAGATTCGTTGCCATTTCAACAGTAGACAAAGCTCAAATCTCAAGTTCAAACTTGAGACTAAAAATAGCAAAAAAACGTGATTGAGATTATCATCCATTGAAGATATAATTCCGAAGCAGAAATGAGAAAGAAGAAGCAGTTCAAGGTAAAACAATAGCGGAATCTCAATAAAATTCGAGTAATATAAGAGATCTGATCTAACAAAATCAATGACAACAAAATTCACAATAAGTTGAAGCAAACAACAATTGATCAAAAAACTAATAAATCAGAGAGGGAAAATAATCTCACCATAGCATTCCGTAATCTGTAAACAGTTCTTCTTCGTCTTCCTCAACCAACAAGCAACGAACAAAAAAACAGAGAAGAAACCCTAGATCACGATCTTAAGCAACGAATTCAATACGAAGCCTGGCATGCAAATAAAACAAACCACATTCTACGAAAACACCAGAAAACAAGCCAAGGACCGAGTCAAACGCAGAGATCCAAATCGTTGCGTAACCGAGTCAAAACCAACATTCAAAATCAACCATACACAATCCACCAGATGTAGATTACAAGGACGAGAAGAAGAACGAAAGCTATTGAACGGAACGGAACGGGAAAAAACTACGTTAACCGGCCGGAGAAATCGGTTATTTTTCCGGCGTGAGAGGAAAGAGAAAATGTAGAGATGCTAAAAGAGGACCCAATAGAGGAAGAAACTTGGAAACCGGAAAAACTCAAAAAAAATGTTAGGCAAGTATTATTTATAATTTTATACTCCAAACGTGTATTACTTTAGTGGCCACCCTAATTTTAAAAATAATAAAAGCTGTTTCTAATTAAACAATAATAATTCCATAATTATAGGTGTGTATCGGGAAGGTTCCCAAATTCTTCTCAACTCGTATATTTTATTATATTAAATTCCATAAAATAATAAAGTTAAATTCCATATAGAAAATAACTTAGATAAAATAGTACATTAAAAAAAAACTTTTTTTACTTGTACTTTTTTTATTTATAGAAATTAGTTTGATGATTTTAGAGTTTTAGTACAAAGTTTATATTATAAGACTTTGTATTTTATATATTTTTTTGAAATTTTACTTTTGTTTTAGTCATTAAACTATATATATGTTTGACCAAATTTTTTATATATTTAATCAAATTTTCACAATTTAAAAATCCGAAAACAACTTTTTTGTTATGGTTTTTCGTAATAAATATAAGAAATAGTTTCCCAACAAAAATAATAAAAATAAAGGGAACTATAAGTGTGAAGGAAAGTGGTGGTTGTTAAGTGGTTCAACCAAACGCTGCCAACCCTTTAAAACGGCGTTTTATCTATTCCGCGTTTACCTTCAACAATAAACCAATTTCATTACGGATGTGTATTAAAGTTTAGTTAAACATCAGCAAGTCGAAACGTGGTAACACTTCTGTACTGGTCTCTACACGTGGCAGGTGCATTGGGAACACTTTTTCTTGGTTACCGTGTTTTTCTGAAGTTACCGGAATTTCCGGTTCCCGGTTAGTTTTGTGAAGTCAGCGGTACCATTATGACTCGGTTTCTACATAAACCGGTTTAAACCGTTTTGAATAATCGGTTTAGCTACTCTATGACCGGCTATCTACTTGTCTTTAAGGGACTTTTATTTAGCTTTCCAAGTCTATGACTAGGCAGAAGTATATTCTACTAGACCCACCAGAAAAATATTCACTTGTTGCTCTTAGTTAAATTTATTTAAATGACCAAAGACTTTTTCTCTTTTTTTATTTGATTAATCTTATATTTTCTTCTATATTCATAGATTTTAAATTGGAAAAATTGTATGTAATTTTCTTTAAAGTCTTTTTGAATAATTAACGCATACAAAGATCACACACACAAAAACACTAACATAAAACACTAACATAAATCACTATAAACTTAGGGTTAATTTTTTTTAATAATATGTTAAATTTCTTGTTGTTTTACCAATCCCCCAATGAATAAGTCACCTACTACTTTGTATTATAAATAAAGCTTGTGATTATAATAATTAATAGATAGTATAGGTATTATCCAGTTAGGAAGTGATCATTTAGATAATCTTTTTTATAAGAATAAAATAGTTGTGTTTTGGAATCTTTGTGATATGGGTTATGAATTAGTCAATGGGACCATCCATAAAATATATAATATAGTTTTGTTTATTTTATAGTTATTTCCATGTGTCTGTATGCTATTAACGAAGATCATGAATCTAATGATGACTTCAGGCGTAACAAGAAATATCCAATGAACAGTTACTTATTTAATAAAACAAGGATGATACAGAAACATGCATATTCTAGCCTCAAAGTCAACGTTTTGACGGGTCAAATCCTTTACATTATGCTATATAATTTATTCATGCAAAACCATCACTTGCTGAATAACAAAAAAATACATGCAATTGAACTTAACGTGAAGTTTAAATGTAGTTTATTGTATTTCTAAGAGAAGGTGTTTAAATAGAAATTGCGAGTGCGTAGCAACGACCAATGTTAGTTGAAGAGTTTAACACGACCAATGTTAGTTTTGTTAGTTGAAGAGTTTAACACGACCAAGTCATCAGGGTATTACAAAATATTTTATTTATGACTTTATATACTTTGATTGATATATGATAAAATCTTATAATATACATTTAAGAACTACAAATGCATATTTCTTGATCGTTGAGGCTTTTAGTTTAGTTATATTCATTTATTTTACTGTCTTAGCTTTCATTTAATTTTCAAAAAATCATAACATAATTTATGCAGAGATGAAAATTTTGTTTTCAAAATTAAGTTAAACATAAAGATAAATAATATCTTAATCTAAAATATTGACAATAATCAATAATGTTTTTAATTTTTTTTGGTTTGGTTGATCTCAGCCTTGTTTGGATAGATCTCTTCGATTTTCAAGTAACATTTGAATTAGTTGATGGGATAGGTGATGATGACTTATTACTTTTTATCAGTTGTGAATTCTTAAAAAGCTTATGGTATTTATTCGAACGGGCCACAACTGAAATTTCTTTAAAAAAGGAAACAATATGAATTTTGAAAAATGATTGGATTAAAATTGAATCCAATATCTATTTTAGTTATATTTTTAGATCTTATATCAAAGTAGATTCTATTCTTATGCTTTACGTTTTTGACGTGAACAAAAAAGAGCAGCCGACGTCGAATAAAATGCTAATATTCAACTACCGTTACTTTTCCCGCGTTTTCACATTGTATTTCTAACTAACAAAAGGAATTTATAAAATATAATATAAATAATTTAATCTGAAAATGAGAGGTCAGAAAAATACTACTGTGTGCATGACGGCCTCACCACATACCACATTCTTATTATATTAAAATATATTCAATTTGTTTTGTAGTCACTTGATTTGTTCTAATATTATGACAATAACAAAACCAAAGCTTACTTTATTCTTCCAAACATAGCATCAAACTCAGATGCTAACTAGGTTAATAACAATTAGAAACACATTTTAGCAAAACAAAATTCATCATTAATGATCTATGAATCAACAGACAAAGTGTTCCTGTCGTGTCTTTACGATAATTTTCTTTCGTCAAAGACTAGAGACATTGACCAACAACAGTTGGAAGACTACATATCCACTACTTGTTAGGCTAAAGACAAACCAAACCTTTTCAATTACCATAAAGTACTATGAACAGTAAAAGAGAAATAATATTTTAATTCTTTTTCTTACATCTCAAAGCTTGATTACTGTTTAGTACGAAGAAATGCGTAAATTCAGGGCAACATGTTTGTATCACAACTTTATCTAGTTCTATATGTACTAAAAAGGCATTTTTCAGATAAGCCCAATTCTAAGTCTAATGGGCCCTGACAGGTTTAACAATTCGGAATCTGTGTTGAGACTAGAGAGGAAACAAAAACAGTTTCCAAGCAAAAGCTCAGTTATATGACTCATGATTGCTTTGAGTTTTTACATGATTCAACCTTTGAGCTCGAAACCGATACATAAACAATCGAAAACGCCGACAAAACCGCTGCTGCAAATGTAATAGCAGAAACATAGTCAGTATGATCCCTGATTCCAGAAGGGATGTCCCAGAAAACAGATCTTGTTTCAGTTTTCGACAAAACCAAACATCTTCTCTGTTCATTTCTGCGGCTCGAGCACAAGAATAAGTCTGGCTCGGCAAACTCCACTCTAGAGTATCCACTATCATCCAAAGGCTGTGTAGACATAATAACAGAGAAATAAAGATCCCAAACTTATCAATCAATCAAAGCAAGAGCCTAAGATGAAGTGATAAATTAACCTGATAACGAGCATGTAAAGGAAGCTTTAAGCTGATTTCGCCATTTTCATAAGAACTGATATCAATATGAATCTCTACAACAGATCTGTTTGATCTAAACGAAGGTAGCTCAAGATTCGTGTCTCCAAACACAGATACATCACTTAAAACTACAAAAATAGATTCAATCAGATTCGAAAAAGAAGAAGCTTGTGAATGTAAATGATTCAACCTTTACGTTGCTGAAGACTCTGAAGCTCAAAAGGATCAGCAAAAACTCCCAAAGGCAAACGTTCAATAATCACAAGCTTGTTAAAAAGATGAGACACTGATTGATGAAGAAGAAGCTTGAGGGATGTGATGAGATAACGATGTGAACCTTCACCTGTAATGTTTCTTCTATGTTGTAGCAATGAAATTGCAGGAATAATGTTGTTTATATCAATTTTATCAGAACATTGATGAAGAAACAAGAAGTTTTCAAACTCTGAGTCGTTTAAGGATGTGTATTTAGTGAAATATGATTGCATAATGTATTCATCGGAGATACAGCAAAACCAAGGAGGATTGTGATCGGAATTTGAAATAATTTCAGTAGAAGTAACCTGAGAAGATGATGAGGTAGAAGAAAAGGCGCAATAGATGCAAATCATAAGGGCTATTATCGAGCTTCGTCGTTGGTTAGCCATCGACTTAGTGTAGATCGAATTCGAATTTCTCGATCTAGTTTCCAGAATTGATACACTTCTCGATTCAATTAAGTTTCATTTAGTTTCCGGTTAAGATTCTCGCCGGAGATTTTATTGGGCCGATTTTGTTGGTTTTAAATTAAGCCTTGTTGGTTATAAATGGGCCTATTCAGTCCATTGCAATCCAAACGTTTAGAATTTTCCAAAAAAAAAAACAATACAATTTTGTGTTATCTCCCCTGTTACTAAATTCCACAGCAACTCTTAAATCAATTTGCTCTTTTTTGGTGTCAGAATAAAATATTATTTCCTTGTTGGTAATAAAATTAAAAAAATCAACACTAATAAACTGAAAGAAAGAACAGACAAAGCTTAAAAACAAGAGTTAATCACTTAACATAAGTTTCAAATTCTCAGCATAGTTTAGAGAAGTGTAAACTTTCATATGCTTAGACATTGTAAGACCTTGAATCTGAACTCTCGTGAGACTCTTGCACTTAACGTTGAAGTAATAAATGTAAAATTTGTCTACCACACAAAACGGTGACAACACAACTTCACCTCTATCAGTCATTCCAACAATGCCTAACTCACGCTTAACTATATTGTTCCAAAAAGGAGGCAATGTGTATATATCTTTGGACCATATAGATTTTTCAGCATCTTGTAAAACCCACAACTCAAGACATTTTGGAGACCAAAATGAAAACTGAAGTGCACCTAATTTACCTTTGTAGTTGATCAATGTGCAAGAATCAGTCATTAATATGCTTTCATCTATGTCGATAAAGCTAAACTTCTCAGAGCTAACATCAAAGCACACTATCATGTTAACAATAATCCACTTAATGAACCCAGCTGTGTAATACAAAGTACCATCAATGCATAGTCCATCAGATTTAGGATAATGAGGTTTGCATTGGATTCTTCTCCATAACTTTTTTCCATTATCCAATGTCAAAATTTGATGCTCATCACACATATCTGGGCCAATCTTGATACACAAAACTTTCAACAACTTGTTGATAGGATCATACCCTAAATAAGGTTTTGTCAGAGTATCATTACTCTTCAATTCCACTTTGGGTAAGGTTAGAGACTCTCCTGTGACTGGGTTGCAAATAACTATAGTATCTAGACTTCCTTTATCTCGATGACAGATGAATCCACGAAGAGGAGAACTAACATCAGATGAAAAATCTGTAGTAGAGTTTTTATGATGAACATGATAACGAGTTGGTATAAGAGACATGTTCTCATCTGGATTCTTAGGGAAAGGTAAAGAGAAGAATGATAAATCGCCATCAGATTCTGATGTGAAAAAGAGAAGAGTTTGACGATTGTGAGACATATTCAAGAACAATTCCTTGAAATCAGGATCGGAAAGTATGGATTCCCAGTATTTAGATACGCGACAAAACCTAGCTACAGATTTTGCAGGAACTCTCGATAATATATTGATTAGGATATCGATTGGTAATTCTCTTCCTGGATATCGTGTTTTCATGGCGACTAACAGCTTTAAAGCTTAAGCAAAATCTTCCTACGCTTGTGACTCAAAAAGCAGTAAGCAACAATCAAATACAGAAATAGAAAAAAAAGAGAGAGAAACGAACCAGAAAGGAGCCGATCGAGGGAGAAGAGATGCAGAGAAGCGCCAAAATAAAAGAATTTGATTATTCTGATTAGGGCTATCGATCTATTGTCAATGATAAGTATTATATAGCACGGCCATGGAACTATAGTCAAAACAGATTCGAGCTTACCCGTATCCATATTCCGTAACAAACCCGTAAATTTCGGGCATACCGTATCCGCATTTCGTAACAAACCCGTAAATTTCGGGCATACTAATAATTTTTTACTTGCTTAGAGTCTCTTCATCTTATTTTCTAAGAAGTTATTTAAGGTATTTCATGTTTTGTTTCTAAAGATCTTATTTACCATATATATATATATAGCATGTTATGTTCCACTTATTTTAAATCTATAAAAATAGCACTGTTACGCATATATATGCATAGGATTAAAAGTTTCTGTGGTATTGGGAAATGGTAGAAAAATACATAAATTGGTTTATATGTAATTTGCTCTGTTTTTGTCTATATCAAAAACATAGTAGAACCATTGTTTGTTTTTACTGGAAAAATGAAGGGTGAATATATATATATATATGATGAATGCATGATTTATTTGTAAAAATGACTGTAATGGATTTTGCTTTTTCTTTTATTTTTTGAATCTCAAGTAACTTTAATTGATATATGATGTATTTTTTTTCAGTGAGCAACGAAACTGTAGGAAGAAGGTTGTAATGGTGCGTTGATGGACTGTAATTAACTGTAGAAAGTGATTAAGTGCATGTATGAGAATTGATGTATGTAATGTATAATAACTGTAAATTGACACATCATCTTTTGTATAAGTGTAAATTTTACAAATTTTTAATATTATTTTTAAATATTTTTATTTAAAATTTAACTAATTATTTTAAATTTTATCATAATATATATTTTTAATTCTAACAACAATAATTGTTCCTAAATTCTCTCAACACCACTCATATCACTAATTTAACATTTTTTGTTATTTATTTTGTTTTATATATTTAAATCACATGTTTTTTAGTTCAAATACTTGTATCTGTTTTACAAATTTAAAAGCATAAATATTTTTTCATTTCTAATAGAACTGCTATTTTTTGAGAATAATTTTTTATTTTTATTTTTCAACTATCAAGTAGATATTCTCAATTACTTAAACCTTGAGTCAATTTTTTCAATTATTGCTTTTAAAGGAAATAATATCTAAAAATATGAATATAAATTGCATTTAAATAATTGACAGAAAAAATTACATTCAAATAATATATAAGTTGATCATTTAAATATTAATAAATTATTTTAAATCAAACTATTTTTGATCCGGAAGTAATCGAGGCTTAATAGTGTATGATATAAATGAGAATAATGTATGGATAAATAGATGTCAATGATGTATGTATATAGATAGAAGATATAACTTATAAGTATAGGGTATGAATGAGAGCCCTTTAAATTTTATAAAATATCAAAAGAGCCCTTTAAATTTTATAAAATATCAAAAGAGCCCTTCAAACTTAATAAAAGATCAAAAGAGCCCTTTAAACTTGCAAGAAAAAACACAACTGTTGAAACATTAGATTCATGTAAGAATCATACCAAAGAGACTACTAGTAATCAAAACTAATGAGGAAGAAAGAAGATGATTCATCAAAAACCTCCTAAAATCGCTTAGCCTTCTTCTTCTTAGAGAAGCTTTCAGGTGTCCTGTTTTCTTGTTTACGCTTAGTCCCTGCAAATCTCTTACTACCACCACCACTCTCTTTTGAACCTTTTGCATTTGCTTTTGCCTTTCTTGCTGCAACTGCTGGCCGCTTATTACTTCGCTGCTTCAAACTACTATCTTTGTTGCTTTTATCACCACCACTGCTACTTCCTCTAGGTCTCATCATCCTTGATTGTGCAGGACTTTTCTGATAAGGTTTCTTCTTATCATCACCCGATTTTGAAGCTCTTACACCTTGATATGAAAGATTAGCTTTCCCTGTCGCAGCAGTTGGTGAGACTACTTTGTCCCTTTGTAGTCTTTTCTGAGCAGGCGAGAAAGCTTCAGCTGAAGGATTACTCTTTCTCTTTGATGGAGTTGCATCAGTTTTGACTCTAGATATCCTTAATTCTCTGTCTCTAAGCTTCAAATATCCTTTCTTGATTACGAGATTCGCTGTTTCCTATAAGTTAGCTCATCGATCTTATTACTCGTTAATCAAAACTTATAAAGATCAAGTTTACTTATTCCAACATACCTTTGTTTTAAACAAGACGTAAGCTATTCCTTTTCCGATGTTCAAGTGAGGATCTCTAATGACACGAACAGCTTCTATACTATTCTCCAGATTACTTTTACCAGTAAACAGTTGATACACCTCCTCGTCCTACGTTAAGTGTGACAAACAAAACATAACTAAGTAATGCCTAAGACTATGTTTGTTCACTAATTGCAATTGAATAGAAAAGCGCTAAAAATACTACAGTACTAACCTTTACATCAAAAGGGAGATTACCCATAAAGACTGTTCTCTTAGGATCATACAAATGAGTAGCATCTTGAACTTTCAGTTTCTTACGAGGCGGACATGCTCTATCAACACGGATATGATTCCCATCAATCTGAATATAAACATAAAATCCATTAATCAAATCTACACACAACTCCTTAAAACTCAGAAACAGAGGACAAAAAGGAGAAACAAAGTTAATATTACCATAGACATGTTATGTGCTAGAGAAGCTTCAGCAGATTGCTCTGTTTCAAATACAACATAGGCATGAACACTACAATTCACAAAAACATTAACATTAGACTTTTTCTTCACATCAAAATCAGAATCCAAAATAAGGTTTCAAAGCACAGACCTTGAAGCTTTCTCATTGATTTGTTTCAACAAAATAGCCCCTTTCCTTGTTTTCTTCGACTAAACCATCAAAATCAACAAATGAGAAACTATTTCACAATTCTCTAAACCAAAATTTAATAGCTAAAGAAGCTCACATCGACAATAGGCACAGAGCGTATCCTCACAGATTCAACAACACCAAATTTACTAAACTCTTTCAATATAACTTTTTTCTTAACCTTCAATGGCAAATTACCAACGAAAACAGTTCTAAGAAGTTTGCTTTCATCATCAAAACCTTCCTTAGAAACCATTGTATCAGCTACTACTTCATCAGCTTTCTTCCTCTTCTCACCAACCTTCTTCTTCTCAATGCTTCCATACTTTTTAGTCTCGTATTGATTCTCAATCTCATCTCTCTTCCTCTTCTTCCTCTTTGAATCCAAACCAATCTCCAAATTCGTCTCTTTCTCAACACCATCGACGTCTGAGTCTGAAACTGGAGATTTCTCCTTTTTAGATTTCTTCGTCTTCATGGGCAAAACTGTTTCTTCTTCTTCTTCTTCAACATTTCGTTTCTTTAAATTCGAATCTTCGTTTACCGGTTGTTGTTTACGCCGGAAAGGGTTATCATCGGAAAATAGACTCGAAAAAGCAGAGGTTTCGCCTTCAACAACATCACCGGAGAAGAGAGTGGAGAAGATCCCTGATTGAGGTTTAGATTGAGATTCCGTCTCCTTGGTTTTCTTCTTCCCCATCCTCAATCGATTTCAATGAGAAGAATAGAGGTCGAGAGAGATTGACGAAACCCTAATGTTTACAACTTTGGATTCTTAATTAATGTTTTTAACAAAGCGCCATAAGATTGATTGACTAAACCGGGTCGGTTTAAACTGATTTCAAATCAGCCCATTAGTTATTTCATCGGGTTTTAAAATCATCCGAAGTAGCCAGCCTATTAGTTCTTGGGTTATATAAAACACAATACTAATGGGCCTATATATGTCCTTATAGTGTTTCTGACGCTCTTACGATGGGCCTTAACCAAACCCATTATTATTCTATACTAAGCTTGTTATGTTATAGTAAACCTGGAAAATTAAATTTTTGTTTAAGTTAGGCCAATTCCGACAACCAAGCAGAGTTTTAACTTCAAAGTAGCTGTGTCGTGAACAGGTTTGCTTTTTGTGTCTTGTCTCAGTGTCTGTTCGCTTCCTTCACTCGGTAACTGTGAGTTATATAGCCGTTGAAGCTTTCGAAACGTCAAGCTGATCAGAAGTATATAGCCGTTGTCTATAACTAGTATTCACAGCCTTCTGTTTCGCTAAAAGCTACTTCAAAACATTTTTACTATAAAAAATGAGCTCGTCTGTTCTTATATTTTGCTCTCTTCAATTCACTTCTAGATGCAGAACTCATCCAATCTAAAGTGAGTGCTTTGATCCACATTTTATTTGACAACCCGCATTCATACTTATGCATATTATAAACACACGCTTAAGACGAAACACACACATAAAAAGTGTACACTTTAATACTCTTAGACAAAACACTAATGTAGACAAAATACTTTAACGCATTAATAGACGCACTTACACGTTAGTCTTAGTCTCAGTAGTCTAACAACGTAAATAATTAAGTTAGATCATTTAGTCGAAGCACTT
Organism: Leavenworthia alabamica; assembly: GCA_000411055.1. Taxonomy (NCBI): domain Eukaryota; kingdom Viridiplantae; phylum Streptophyta; class Magnoliopsida; order Brassicales; family Brassicaceae; genus Leavenworthia; species Leavenworthia alabamica. The sequence continues at coordinate 75,423 of KE159427.1, forward strand.
AGTCAAAAAAACATCATAGGCATAGAACACAATAAAAAATTTATATTCATATTCAACAATGACCACCAACCCATAGTTTTTATTGAAAATCCAGTTGTCATATTTATATAATATATTACCTGATAGTCAATGACAGTGTCTCAGCTAAAGAGAGATGATTTCAAAGATATAATGATGCAGAATGCTAAAAGACATTTAACATAAAAAAAAGAATATCACAAGATAGTCAAAGTAATAAACTCAAATAATAAAATTTCTAACATCCTCTCTTAAGGTGGATTATGAGGCACAAATGCTTGAATGAGAGTTTTGGAGTCAGACACTGGAGAAGAAGAAGTAAAAACGTAGAAGACAGAGATAAAAAGATATAATGAAGCAAAAACATGACATGTTGAATAAAAAAGATCACCAAGAAAAATAGTGATGGATGGAGAGAAATAATGTTGCCTTGTACATGTGTTAGATTCAGGGGCGTATATGAGCTAAAAACGGTGAAGCACCTGCCTAGGGCTCCCATTTTTGTGGGCCCCATTTAAGTTTTTTTTATTTTTTTTTATATATAGAAATATTTTATATTTTTATGTATTTTACAATAATAAATGTTAAACTTACATTTTTAAAATAGAAAAAATAAAAAGATAATAACTCAAAAATATATATCTAAAAAATAATTATAACTAAATTTTTATCNAAATTTCAAATTGATTTCTCCATGGATCAGTTCAGAGCTATAGATCAAAACCATAAAAAGTATTGTTTTCTAAATTCTAATATACTAATTAACTATTAATTTTAACTTCAATAACAATTAGAAACGTTAAATTTTAACAAATATTTCAGGATTTTCAACACGAAAAAACAAAGTATCTTTAAAAATTGTTATTCAAACATATACATTATTTATATAGTGATGTTGTTAGTTATAGATTCGGTCGCTTCAGTAGAAAGAAGGTTTATAAAGTTAAAGTTGATCAATTCGTACTTACGATAAATCACGTCAGAAGAAACATTGAATGGCTTGACAATATTTTCAACTAAAAAAGATATACATGAAAAACTCGACTATTCAAGTTTGATGGATGATTTTGCTAGAAAATCGCAAGAAAAGTAATTCTTAAATAATATTTTTTTTAAAAAATTTTCTTTTAGATAATTTATATGTTCATTACCAATTTTTTTTATATATATATAATTAGGTTGATATTTTTAGATATGTTAGGGCCCTATTTTTTTATCTAGCCTAGGACCCCGTAATATCATATACGGCCCTAGTTAGATTGTTGAAGTACAAAGCTTTAATGAAAAGAAAAATAAAGCAAGATGAAGAACAAGTTTATAGTTAGATTTAAACTCGAGATAACCGGCTATAATATCTGCATAATGCTGCTTGCTTTTTTGCTTATGAGATGACAAGTTCAAGCTTTGGATAAACCAGTTCGGCTCGATTTTCCCATCCGGTTTTTAGATGATTGTTTTAAAAAATTTGGGCATTCGGGTCTGCAGATCGGGTTCGGGTAAAACCCGTTTGGGTTGTTCGGGTTTAAAAGTATAATAGTTATTTTATGAATTTCGGATCGGTTTCGGGTGTAATTCTGTCGGGTTCGGGTTGGATCGGATTATTAATATAAAAACCGTAAAGAAAACCCGATATAATCGGATAACCACAGTTTCAATCTTTTTTCGTACCCGAAAACCCGATATGACATTCGTACACCCAAAAATGTACCCATAAAACCGAAATTTATATTCACAATGCATATAAAAATCTAAAAACTACAATATCTACCCGAATATACTCAAAGTTTCCTAAAACATCAATAATAAAAACAGTAAAATAGAGAAACTAAATAATAAAAATAGCAAATTTTGACAAACAAAATCCAACATCCAACATCCAAAAGCAAATATCCAAGAGTTAAAGACCAACACCATAAGAAATATTCAAAACCAAGATATTTTAACTAACTAGAAAAAATCGCTAAAACTAAACTAAACAATAATCCTAATTGGTTAAAATCAAATCGGGTATCAGGTAAAAGCCGTTCCCGACCCGATAACCATAAGTACACGCACTCAAAATCCAATGAAACATTTTAACAGGTTTGACCGTACCCAATAACCGATTTTTTGGGTATGTTTCGGGTATATCCGATTGGATACAGTATTTTGTCCAGGTCTAAATGGAACAAATTGATATTTTTACACAGTTTATTTTCTCTTACACAGTTTATTTTCTCTTACTGAGACTTAGAAAGTATTTATTGAAATTAGTTTAACAGATGAAGAAAATATCTATTACCAAAAATTATAGTGTAAATCAAAAAAAAATTATTAGCAATTTTGAAGATTTTATTTCATAAACACTTATTTAAAAATTTTAGTTTTATTTTCAAGTTTTGAATATTCTATTTTTAACAGCAAAAATCCAATTTGACTAATATTTTAATTTTTATTATGTTGATTTTAATTTTTATTAGACTCGTAATTACCTCTCTCTTTTTTTTTGCAATGGAGACAAATAGATCTTGAATTTAAAAATAAAAATAATAATTGAACACCTAACTAGCGTATGACTAGTGGAGTGGTGCTGAGTAAGAGAGTTAACAGAAAAAAAGGAGGGAACTCATAACTACTTTTATCTTTTTATTTATTTCTTCTTACATTTTTTTATTTTATTACTCTATAAAATCAAAAACATATAATCTCACACACAGTTAGCAAAAAATAATAAAATCTTATGGAGACGATTGAACAACAAAGACATACACTCTCTTCTTTACCTATGCTCTCTAGGCTTGAACACTTAGATTTCGTTGTAAATTATTTTAATTTTCAAGTTAATAAAACATAGTTTAATTAATTACTATTTACTAAAATGTTTGTTTTTGTTTCTTATTATGTAGCTAAAGAATCTAGAAAGACAACAAAACCTTTCAAAATGGAAAGATGAAAACACTCGAGGATTAATCGATAGAGGCACAGCTGTTCGTGAAGCTTATTTCAAAGGATCATTACTAGATCGAATCACAGCTCTAGAGACCAGACTTTTTCAGGTATATGTTTTTGTAGATTTTCAGACAAATGGATCTTGTTTTTGTAATGGTTTTTTTTTGTGAAGATATGTTTGGAGTTGGAATCAAGTAGTGGATCTTCTACTTCAACTAGAGGGTCAGGTGAAACATCAAACCAAAGGATTAAGAAAGATTTGATTATGACAAAGACATTACCTATTTTCACTAGTAACATTAATCCTTTTCATGTCCCTTTACAACATCCTCAAAACTTTCGGGTATTTATATATTTATTTATTTTAATTTGTTTATTAAATTAATTATTCATCATATTATGTTATTATAATATGTAGAAAATGGAGGAGGAGATTGAAGAAGAGAAAGAGGAAGAGATAAGTATAGAGAAGCCATTACTAAAGAAGACTATGAATAAGAATAATAATAATAATGCTAATGAAACTTGTAAACCAAAGAAGAATAAGACAAAAACTACCAAGAAATGGTCTCGTTTTAGCTTATTGGGTTGTTAATTTTTATTTTATTTTTAATTGTTTTGACATTTCTATGTTTTTATCCTAATCATATATTATCCTAATCACAAATCAAATAGATATGTACATATATGTTCTCCTTATTAATATTTTTTTTTTAATACACGAATCTTTTTTGACATATAAAGAGGAATCATTTTTGTTTGACATATATAAAGCTATCAACATCGAGTATAAAGAATATAGAATACCACTTATTATTGATGTAAAAGTCACATTTTTACATTTTAATGAGAATAAGTAAAAATAAAATGACAAGTTTTACTTTGTTTCATCAGATTTAACAAATTCAATAAATTATAAGTAATCTCTGTAAATATAATTTGTGTTGTCTTTTATTATAAATATATAAACAATAACATATTATGCAAATGTTGATGTAAAATATAATTATAAGTCAAGTATAATAATAATCAACTAAAAACTATAAAATATTCAATGGTTAATGACCATTCATTTATTAAAAGAAATTCTACTGTTTAAAATTCCACATCTACCCTTTTACTCTCAACTTCATCTTCTCTCTTTCAAATCGAAAAAACAGAGATTTTAAAATTCCACATCAATGGCGAATTCATCATCATCATCATCAGTTACTGAAGAAGACAACAACAACAATAACAACCAAATAATCTCAACTCTCCATCACCAAACGAAACCTTCCGAGTTAACTCAAGACGAATTCACCGAGTTATCTCAATCAATCTCTGAGTTCCACACTTACCAACTCGGTCCAGGTCGTTGCTCATCTCTCTTAGCTCAACGAATCAACACACCACCTGAAACCGTTTGGTCCATCGTGAGAAGATTCGATCGACCTCAGATTTACAAACACTTCATCAAATCCTGTTTCGTAGATGAAGGATTCGAGATGCGAGTGGGATGCACGCGTTACGTGAACGTGATAAGTGGACTTCCGGCGAATACATCTAGAGAAAGACTTGATATACTTGATGATGATCGGAAAGTGACTGGGTTTAGTATCACCGGAGGTGAACATAGGTTAAGGAATTATAAATCTGTTACAACTGTTCATAGATTTGATAAAGATGGACGGATCTGGACCGTTGTTCTTGAATCGTACGTCGTAGATGCACCGGAAGGTAACACGGAGGAGGATACACGTTTGTTCGCTGATACAGTTATTAAACTGAATCTTCAGAAACTTGCTTCGATCACTGAAGGTATGAACAATCGTGATTCCGGTGACGGTGGTAATTCTCAGGCTACGGGATTTTAAATTTAGTTTCCTTTTGTAAAATATTTATGTAATTTTCCACGTTTAATTTGTTGTCAATATTATTACAAATGAAAAACTTAAATAATTGTGTGATATATATTATAATAATTATGATAATGATAATAATTTTAGAAAATGTAATGATTATTTTTATTTTGTGTATAAATGAGCATGAGCTTATAAGATATATAACTAATTGTATCGATTTAATAATTGAAGCAAAAGTAAAAGAGAAACTGAAGATGATTCTTGTTTTATTAGATTCAGGAAATAGACAAATCTAGTGGTTGATATTACAAGTTGCCTAACTTGGTTAACTAAAAAGTCAGAAATGTAATTATCCTAGTTTTATTTGATTGGAGATGATAAATAAATAAAAAATAAAGTGAAAAATTAAAGGGTCTACGTTTTAATGATGGTTAAACAATTAGATTTTTTTTTAATGATTGTTTTCTCAATTTACAAACTTTCTAAGGTAGTTTTGTAATCAAGTGGGCCAAGAACTGTACAAGCCCAAAGCCTTATTCAGCATTACAAATAAAGACTACACTTATGGGCTTTGACCAACAATAGAAGCCCAGTTCGGCTTCACTCAAAACAAAGCCTTACTATGTTTCTTATGCAGAAACGCAGCAACTGTCGAAATAAGTGAAAGACAAGCTAAAGAACAAACACGTGTTCATCTAAACTCATCATGAATTACTTAGATCTAAATTATTATTATTCAAATACAATAAAGAAATGAGTAATTTTTAATCTGTAAATATCAAATAAAACATTTTTTATTTGGATTAGAAATTGCATAGTTCTTACATGTTTGAGACCTTTAAACCATTAAGTAAA